>SRHC01001662.1:59288-79247 GCA_004794325.1 Pomacea maculata
TTTGAAGAGCTCTAGTTCTAATCCTAATTAAAATTGGTGAAAACATCGTTAATTGTGGGTTAACGGTCAGAATCAATATACAAAAGCTAAGAAACACTCATCAGAGAAATTATCAAGTCAACAAAAGTTTAAATAATGTTTAGGGTTTTTATTCTCTCTCGCTTTATTACTCTCATGACAGAAATGATCGTTTTATGTTATGCTCAACAAAATCCTTTAGTCAGTCATCGAAGAAGTGTTTGTGAGAGATAGGGTGCGGTGAGTGTGTGTGTGTGTGTGTGGTCTGATCTCCTCTTTGATCTTTTGAGATCGACTTATCAGCTGTCTGCTCCTCATTCTGGTATTTGTGAAGGATCTCACAATCTGTCAAACTAAGGCACCTCATTTAGTACAGGGGCTGCCCTCTATGAACCAAGGTTTGGTTATATCGCTCAGGTAGAGATTTATTACATTTTAAAGAATTATATAATTGAAAGAAGATAAATTCGACAGATCTGGTTCCGGAAGGGCATTAGCCTGCACAGTCCAGGAGGAACTGGTTGGCAGAGGGTTGATGGGTCATTAACACAGATTTCTGCAGGACCGTCTGGCGTGTGGGGGGTAAATGCCAACGAGGACATTTTTTACCGAGAGGGAACCTACGGTGGGCACATCACGGTGGGCAGTGGATGGACCCCAGTATCAGGAAAACTTGCATACATCACTTCCGGTTCAGGAATGGTGCTTGGCGTGAGCAGCAAGACAAAGATGTTACGCAGAACTGGGATCAGTGAAACAAATCCCACAGGTGTGTGCTTCAACCATTTTATATACAAACTATGTCAATTAAGTGAAAGGTAAAGGTCATCTCTTAACTATTCCATATCGTTGGGAGAGGAGGTGTTAAAAATCTGTATGTAAGGGTGGAGCCCATTTGCTTTCCTTGATGTCTTACCCAAACCTCTATTCAATCAGGTACCCAGTCCCTGTGGTCTGGTCGACTGAAGTTTGCTGCACTAATCAAGCTCTTAATTCAGACCTCAACGCTCTAACCACTCGGCCATCCGCTTGTTTATTCATTTCAATATTTTAAAATATTTTGCTTACCTTTTTTATGAATATTATCCTTTTATTTGACAGATCTTGCATGTTGTACAGCATGTTGTCCCACTGGCAATTTCAACAAGACAATGAGTGCATACTGTACCCATTCAATATACATTCACTCTCTCTCATTCACTCAGGTGAGGAAGAAAGCAGTATGTAGTGCGGCGGCTTCACGTTTGGTGTCTTACCAATATGCTATAGCAGTCGTCTGTATTGATATCAAGTGTCATATATATATATAACTATGCCAGTTGAGCGGATGCCATTTGTCTTATTTCCAGGATATAAATGGGACAAGTTCGGTGAAGGACAGATCATGGTTGAGGAGTATGGTGGTACTATGTGGATCGTTAGCCCACTGCATGAGATCTTGATATTCAACTAAGACGTCACCATTACCTACAGCCTCTTGAGCCTTGATGTTATCTATTCGACAATTATAACCGTTTGCAATGGTTACTATTTTCAATATAAATACTGAAAGTGAGGCCTTTAACAATTAAAAAGTTATTTCATCTGAGCTAGATGTGATGTGTTGTGAACTTATGCAAAATGCCAGTAATGATTAAATTATTGTTTACATCTTACAAGTTAATATTTTAAACTTTTAGTAACTATATGACTATAGAAGACAACTGTGAAAGCTTACACCACCTGTACAAGACATTATCTTAAAAGGCAGCATACAAATCCACATTACATCATCATCATCAGCATCAATGGGCAAGCTGTGCTTTTCTTCCACACTGCCTTATATTCCCCAAAAAACTATTGAGTCAGTCGACTGGAAGATGTTTGCTGCGCTATTCGGGTATCGAACTAGCGCTGTCAGTTTGACGACAGGTGCTCTAACTACTGTCCTATCCACTCCACTACCATTGTCAATAAAAGGTGTGTGCATATATATTCCTGACGTCGACGACTACGACGACGATGATGATGATGATGATAATGAGGGTGATGATTATCAGGAAGCAGGAGATACAATAGAAGGTGTTGCGGGCTGTAAACTAAGATGGAATAATTCAACTTTCACTTTCACTGTTCTCACACTGTGAAAGACGAGCTCATGAAGAATGTACATAAAGAACGTTTGTAGAGTTAAGCTTTATAGACTGATATAATTTATTATCAAAAGGAAAATATTCAAATGTCCACTGCTGCTTATGTACAGTCCTCATCACAGCAATTTATAAATACGATTACAGGCACACTCTTCCTACAAGACTGATAATGTCTATTTCCCCTAATTTACCTAACATATTTTTTTACTATACTCATCTTTAAGTAAAAATTAAAGTATAGAGCAAAACACGATAGTGAAAGAATAAAGTCTGTTGCCGAACGATGATGCTTACCGCTGCACTACAGACAGAAACACATTTCTGTTGCGAGTGAAGGCAGCAATTAGTAAAGTTTATCATGTATTCAATATTCATATTTTTAGAATCATCAGATCCAACACAAATACAAGTAAAAAGAAATTAAACACTATTTAATCTAGTTAGTAAAACTGATCTACCAGTAGTAATTATGGACCAAAGGCAAGACAGGGAGGTATCTGACTGCTGTCTATGGCCGAAGTGATTTTTAACCCTTTTATAACCACAGTCTTTTATAAGTAGAGTCCAAGGAGGAGAGATATGACCCCTCTATTATTATAAACATTATTATATACTAAGCGGGGAACTTACAGTTTAGTATTGGTTTACCTCTGTTGTCTTAGATATTATCTGGGTGTACATATTTCTTGGCAAGTCGTACGCTACACATTGATTAACAAAACAATGATCTACTAAGCGGGGAACACCGTGTAACAGCAAGGTAAACCCAATGCGCATGTCAGAGGTTTCGAGTTGTTTACACTTTATTGGGTGATTTTAATTTTCTTTGTTTCCGCTTGCAATTTCTGTCTTTTTGTTTGTGTAGCGGGAGCGCTGTTTAGGTCAGCAGGTACTGCCGACAGGTGCATAGTCCCTCCACCACACATCCACTTCCACCCCACGCGATGTCGCGTGAGACCTGCAGCAGCAGATGACGTGTCGCAGGCAGTGTTCACACAAGTAAATAAGGGAACCAATCAGAGCACAGACAGTCGCCCCTCCGTGTGTATAAATTGTGCTCCACAGACCATCTGTCAGCAGATTCCCTCAACGTACACGATCTGATCAAGACCTCTTGACGAGGTGAATAAATTCTTTCTGTTTCACTTTAAAAAGATGTTCAATAGTCCACATAGAAAAAATAATCTATTAAAATTATTGACTAGCTTCCTTAGAGTTTGTACGATTATAACATTGAAAGCCAGGTCTTAATGTGTGAAAGATATAGGCATATTTTATATACATTATTTTGTTATTCAGACTACAACGCTGAATACAAAATGTGTAGTGACAGAATGATATGTGGAGGAGCTCCTTCGACAGAGATATACCTCATATCCTGCCATCCACACCTCCACCCCTAACTACCTCATCCAAGGCTTTTAAAAAATCTCCGCGCACCAGCTGTTCTGTAATAAACTTATGTTTACTACTCTCCGTTCTTTGCTATTAAGCAAGGATGTTAACAGATGTCCAGTCATTTCACTAGAAATAGCGCCTGACTGTATATAACTAGTGTTCTCAGACTCGTAGTTTCTTAAACAGTTAAACAGTTGTCTTCGGTTGATTTGATCAAGACCGCTGAAACAGGTGAGCATTGCTACTAAGAGAGATAGTAACATATCTGTTTCTGACTTAGAACAAGACCAGAGCAGATGACCCATTCATCCTAAGTTGGTAAGAAGATGACTAGGAAGGAAGTCGGCAGTTTCTTATCTGATGACCAGGACCCGGGTGCACTCTCGCATCAGTCTAACTACTTCTAGTTGATAACCAAGTGCAAGATGGCAGCTAGGTAGTAGCCCCAAGGTAGACACCCAGAACATGACAGTTAAACACAGCATTGTGTCACCTAGTCATGTCATGTCAACTGGCGAAATTTGGACGTGTATTTTGGTACGGTTGATATTCCAATGGGTTTCAGGGAGAACATAATCAGCTGTTAGCACCGTAAGAAAGGCAAGTTCTAAATACATATTAGGACTTTGCATTCCTAATTTATCAAAGCATATTAATATTCTTTAAAAGATTATTTATACAACGTGTATATATATTCTTGTAGCTTTAAATAAAACAATAATGACAACCAATATAAAATTGTGAAGTTAAAATAACAATTTACAAATTGTCTAAAACAGATGTTTATGGCACAGCTGCCTAGTATGATTATTTAGCTGGTTGACTCACCCTGCCTCCTGTGACAAACATTTTACTTTAATGGTATTTATCTAACAAAACAAGGATACGAGTATAGGATGATGTCACGTGACCAATTTGGCATCACCGCCTAAATGAATGATTAAGATGTTGTCATCTCGCACCTGTGGTGGTCTGTCGTCGCTTTACATTACAATAAGGATGTTTTGTCACCGAGTATTCAGGATGATGTAGACACTATAATCCACTTACATTCATTTCTTGCTTATATGTTAGGCTTTGAGATTCAATCCGTTGTTTTTCTTTTTACTTTCTTATTATTAGGTATATCACCAAAGTGTCTGTTATTATTTGTCGATCTTACTTGTTTGTTACCTTAGTATTTGACTTGGAACTGGGCAATGGAGTTGCTTGGTACACAGGTAGGTTGATATTGGTGTCATGAATGAGCTTATGAACATAGCTTGTCATATTAACAAATACTAATTATTTATGTCGCGGTTTGATGAAGGGATTCACCGTCTTCTATCACCTTAGTCGTAATGAATGTAATGATTGCTGTATTGCTGTCTTATGTCCAGACAAAACAGAGTGCTAGAAATGCTGATAATTCTGTGTCTTCTGGTTCTGACCTCATCCTGCTGCGGTCAGTCATGGAGGAAAGTGGAGGGATCCATGAAATATGTGTCAATAGGAGAAGCAGGCGTGTGGGCGGTTGATTCTGATGATATGATCTACTATCGTGAGGTGATGTACCCGACAATGTTACCTACATCAGAAATAATAATGTAACAGTCAGAAAGATTGTTGGTTAAATGTGTAAAAGATTACTTAAAAATAATTCGTTTTCTGTTTTTAAACTTTAAATTATTTTTTGTGCCAATAACTGGTAATACAAGTATCAGATTTGTAGACCTGAAGTAAAAGTAATGGCTGTGTATAAGGAATATAGAGACATAATGCCTGGTGAGAGTTTCACTGATATATTAGAAGCAAAATCATAGTTTTCCGAGAGGCTAACTAGTAGATACCAACAATCATTGGATGTTCTGCACCTCCATGCAAATACACAATCTAGTAATTTTAACAACTCATCATGTTTGCTTGTCTTTACGTGTGTGTACATACCTGTGTGTTTGTGTTGCTCTAGTGACACGCCTGGTTTATCGTAAATATTTGTATTGTGTTTGCTGTGGCCAGGGTACATACCAGGAGCCAAATGCAATTGGCACAAGTTGGACGCACGTCCCCGGAGACTTCAAAGTCATCGACGTCGGCACAGACATCGTCGTCGGCATCTACAAATGGTTTGAGGTTTTTTACAGAAAGAATATCACAGCCGAAAATCCTACAGGGTCGAGCTGGGTCAAACTGGACGGTAATCTCAATCACGTGACTGTGTCACCCCATGGCGCCATCTGGGGAATTGGTGACTGGTATTCGGTAAGCTGTTTTTTTGGCAGAAGTAGGAAGTTTTAAAATTAGTTTTAGCATAAAAGCTATAATTATGTAAGATAATTAATGGAACGTCTTTGTTGCTCGTTAACAATAGAATGATTGATAAAATCACAGAGGAGATAATGTTTCAAGAGCACTAGTTCTAAAATATTTAAAATTGGTGAAAACATCGTTAATTGTGGGTGAGCGGTCACAATCAAGATTTAAAAGCTAAGAAACACTCATCAGAGAAACTATCATGTGAACAGAAGTTTAAATAATGTTTAGGCTTCTTGTGCTCTCTCGTTTTATTTCTGTCATGAAAGAAATGATCATTTTATGTTATGCTCAACAAAATCATTTAGTGAGTCATCGAAGAAGTGTATGTGTGAGAGAGATATGGGGTGTGGTGTGTCTGTGTGTGTGTGTGTGGTCTGATCCACTCTTTGATCTTTTGTGATCGACTTGTCAGTTGTCTGCTCCTCATTCTGGTATTTGTCAAGGAGCCTCACCATCTGTCAAACCTCACTTGGTACCGATGTTGGCCTGTATGAACCGGGGGTTAGTGTATGGACTGAGTTTTGGGTCAGACAAGAGACTGGTTAACATTCTACTGCAGACCTACATGTCCCCCACGTGTTAGCTTTTAAAATCTTCAGCAATAAATTAATCCGAAATCACGTGATATTGAAGGACTAAGTTACCTTACTATCATGATGTCCGATAAAAATGTACATTATATTTATAGACACAGTAACCTATATCGCTCAGGTAACGATTTATTACGGAGGTCTGCAATTTTAAAGAATAATATAATTAAAAGAAGATAAATTCGACAGATCTGGTTCCGGAATGGCATTAGCCTGGACAATCCAGTGGGAACTGGTTGGCAGAAGGTTGATGGGCGCTTCACAAAGATTTATGCAGGACCGTCTGGCGTGTGGACGGTCGACTACCGCGACAACATTTTTTACCGAGAGGGAACCTATGGTGGAAACATCACGGTGGGCAGTGGATGGACCAAAGTAGATGGAAAACTTGTATATGTCGCTTCCGGTTCAGATGTGGTGGTTGGCTTGACTAGGGGGCACCAGCTCTTTCGCAGAACTGGAATCAGTGAAACAAATCCCACAGGTGTGTGCTTCAACCATTTTATATACAAACTATGTCAATTAAGTGTAAGGTAAAGGTCACCTCTTGACTTTTCGATGTCGTTGCGGCGAGTAGGAGTTAAACATCTGTATGTAAGGGCGGAGCTCATTTGCATTCCCTTGATGTCTTACCCAAACCTCCATTGAATCAGGTACCCAGTCCCTGTGGTCTGGTCGACTGAAGTTTGCTGCACTAATCAAGCTCTTAATTCAGACCTCAACGCTGTTACCATTCGGCTATCCGCTTGTTTATTCATTTCAATATTTTAAAATGTTTTGCTTATCGTTTTTATGCACAGTATATAATCTTATTATTTGACCAAATCTTGCATGTTGTACAGCATGTTGTCCCACTGGCAACTTCAAAATGACAATAAGTGTATACTGTATGTACTCTATCACTCTCTCACTCACTTACCCACTCACTCACTCAGGTGAGGAAGTAACTAGTATGTAGTGCGGCGTCCTCACATTCGGTCTCTTACCAATATGTTATAGCAGTCGTCTGTAGTGATATCATGTGTTTAAAACCATGGCAGTTGATCGGATGTCATTTGTCTTATTCCCAGGAGATGAATGGGTGCCAATGGATGGACAGCTGTTCAGTATTGACGAGTATGGCGGTACTATGTGGGGGGTTAGGTCAGGATGGAATACCTTTACATCGCCCACCAACTAACACGTCACCATAAGCAACAACCTCTTGATTCTAGATGATTTCTATTCGACAATTTTAACTGTTTTCGATGGTTGCAATTTCAAAATAAAGGCTGTAACTTAGGCCTTTAACAATAAAAGGTTATTTTATCTGAGATAGATGTGACGTGTTGTGAATTTATGCAAAATGCCAGTAAAGGTTAAACTATTGTTTACATCTTACCATTTGATGCTATTTTTTGATATATGTATGACTATAGTAGACAACAGTGAAAGCTTGTACCAGCTGTACAAAACATTATTCCAAGAGGTAGCATGCAACCCCTATTTGCATCATCAGCAGCATCACTGAGGCAAGCTGTGCTCTTCTTCCTCGCTGTCTTATATTCCCCAAACCTCTATGGAGTCAGTTGACTGGAAGACGTTTGCTGCGCTACTCGGGTATCGAACTACCCCAGCAGCAAAGGAATATTGGCTACAGGTGGGACACATGTCTTGAGTACCCGGGGGCCATGTGGCAAAATGGCGTCCGACCCATAGCGAAAGTGAAAGTGGGCCGTAACAAGGGTGTCATGTCTGTTTTACCTGTGAAACAAGCGTGGGACGCTTCTCTCCCCCTTGTGACCGCTAGTCAACCCTGATGGCTCATGGGTACGTCCCATCTGTTTTTTTTTATATATCCCACTATTTATATCTTCAGATTATTGGTATTTTTAGGGATTTTGGCATATCCTGATTTACATATTTCTAAATCAAGACATGCCAAAATTCCTAAAAAAATACCAATATCAAATGGATTAATAATTTGTGTATTTTGCAATAATTATATATATAACAAGCAGCAAAAGAGTGCACAAAAGTGCAAAATGTTATAAAAAAACAAACAAACATGATTTGTCATTTATTGGCGTTTATTGAGGTAAAATAAGGATAAAAAGCAAACTAAAAAAATTTTTTTTAATATAAAATTTTTTTTAAAGCATTGTCTCATTTGTATACATAAACAATTTATCATTTATCAAGGTAAAAATATTATCACACATAACGATAAAAAGCAAACTAATAAAAAAATAATGTTAAAAATATACAAATTTTTTTTAAAGCATTGTCTCATTTGTATACATAAACAATTTATCATTTATCAAGGTAAAAATGTTATCACAAATAAGGATAAAAAGCAAACTGATAAAAAAAAAATTTTTTAAATATAATTTTTTTTTTAAAGCATTGTCTGTTTGCACACATAAAAGATGTTTCCTCTTGATACATTAATGCAACATTCGTTATTTAATTATAAGTTGTAGAACGATGCAAAACCATGTATCCATTGACAAAACAATTAAAATTAAATTGCAGTTTCCTTAACACTAATTACATTTTCCCAAAGAAAAGGTTCAAAGATCTATGACAATATATCAAATGATAAGTATGAACTGAATTGCTGTCAAAAAAGAGTGATGCTTTAATAGACATTTCTAAAAATAAATCAAAGTCATGAAATTAACTATAAAAGGTTCTAGGTTGGATTGCAGCTTATGGTATTAACTACAATCTTTTAAAACAGATTAAAATTTTAAATTGCACCTTTATCACTAAGAAAAGGAAACCATCAAACACATGTTTGAAACACAATTATGTTCAAGAATTTTAGAAGGTATTAGAAAAGAACTGTAAACATATAAATGATTCTGAATTTACCACAACACATCTCTTATTGGATCGGGTGAAAATATCCTCATTGATAAATTAATGGGTTAGAGTAAATAATAATCACAGCACAGTTTTATATAATTATATAAATCCAGATTTAGTATATGCAGGTTTATGTACAAGAATTTTACAACTGTAGGTAGAAAGTTGCACAGCTTTACTTGTCCACCACCCCAGAACAATTAACTGACGTATAGGCTGTGCTCAGCCCTTTCCCTTCTGCCATTCTCTTGATCCCTAGCACCAGCTAACCAAGTTGATGCATGCAAGTCAGCATCCGTAGCTTCAGGATAACTTTTTCTTGCAGCATCTAAAAATAGAACAAATATAAGAATATGAGGTCTGCATAAAAAAGTAATCACTTAATTGTAGGTTACTGACCCTAAAATCCAGAATATAATGTGAAACAAAAAGAGGTACAAGCAAATTATACTGATATGTAAAGTGGCATAAAAATTTAAAGTGTTATAAACAGAAAGGAACTACAAGTGGAACTGCATTTGAATTTCAGTTAGAATTTCTATAGGCAGAAAAACTCTGGAAATTCTAATTTCAAAAACAATCCCAATACATGGGAACTGTAAAGATGTCTATAAACTGTCATTTTAATTCCTTTCTACACAGTGTTAACCAGCTGATTAAAGGACTACAGTCACTAGAAATTGCGTAAACATGTGTCCATATTTTATTTTGGCAATGTAATTCAATCACAATAAAATGAGGTAGGGACAGTTCTCCAGGCCTGATTTATCTTCCTGTCATGTTTTTTTTTATGACTCATGAAAATTCTTGTCTGCACCTAGCAGAGTCAAAGGTTAAGGTTCATAACTAAAAGATAAAGAAACAATCCAAACAGTCCTATTTTATGACAGGCATGTATTAATGTACCGTTCACACACACACACACAGAGTCAAATATTTAAATCCTTACCCTGAACTGTTTGTAAAATGAAGGGGTGGTTCTTGAGTCCCATTGAAGTTGTAAGATCAGGCCAACTCAGTTGAAAATAGCACAGATAGAATGCCCCTCACTACATGCTTTAATGTGAAGCCCGACGCATCACCGAATGGCATTCCTGAAAACAGACAAAAATAAATACACATCATTTAAAAAAAAATTGCAGTGGGCAACATTATAATACCTGTTATGACAACTAGTATTTAAAGACCCCCCCCAAAAAAAAACAAAGACAGCAACAATTCAGGAAGTTTCATACAACCAAGCAAAAGTGGGTACAGAAAATTTACTATCTGCTCTAATCAATGCCACCATAACAATGCCTTTATTACTTTTTAGTACTGCAAACATGTCATTAGTTTTATACAATGAATGGTATGGTATGGAAACCTTTAAAGGGAATCAGAAAAAAAGATTTGACTCCTCCTACTAACAAATCAGAATAAAGCACATACCAAGCATGTCCTTTTTTATGGGTCTGTCTTCATATCTCACTCAAGACTCTCTACATCTTCTGCTGATTGTTAAGGGAGACTGGAACCCCTCTGGCAGATTTCCCGTGTCATTTGCCTTTCCTGTTCTTGTTCCTCCATCCATGTAAACATCCTTTTAAGGTTGTTTGTATCATTCTTCATCTCTTCCAGAAGAGACAGTTGTTGCATCCCAACTTTCTCTAGTTTAGTTCTAACCTAAGAACACAATAGCAGAAAACATGTAAAATACTGATCTTTGCTAGCTTTGCTATAGTTCACAATGCCTGGAAAATACCATTAATTTTGGTTACTCTTTACCATTTGTCATATCTATTTGATATGTGATCCATATTTGTTTCAAATTTTTTCACTATGGCAAAAGGCTGGGATTTTCCGCTTCCAGTTTAACTCATAAAAGCACTGTTCATAACTCTTGGCCAAGGGTAAGAAGAAAAAAAAGCTAAAATGATTATAAACAAAATGGCTTTAAATTACCTTCCAAGGGGTTATGGGTCTTTATGCTGGCAGGCTGAAAACCAGACAATGGAATCGGAAGGCGCTGGGGGTGTGAAGGCAAAGGTGAAACAGTCCTTTTTTGAAAGCTGCTACTTGGGGACACCCTTGAGATGGTGCCAACCACTAGTGGCAAAGAGTATGGCAATAGTGGTGGACATTGCTGCATAACTGAATGGTCAGCATATAGTGATTCCTCGGCATCCTTCTCTCCTTCGCTGTTAGCTGTGCATCCCTGTGTCAAATGAATACATTTGCATAAACTTTTTCAGCTTAGTACATTTAAAACTGTCAGCTGCCGATAGGTTGTTAAATTTTTTTAAAGAACATTTTATTGTTATTGTACAAAACTTGTTTATCACTGTATGCTATTTTACCAGAAAGAGGACACAGCCTTGTGTCCCTACATGATGTCCACCAAAAAAAATTCCCTAAAATTAAGCAGAGGAAATGAAAACAGACCGAAATCTAATCGGAGTTATCCGTATCCTTTTTGGTTGAGTGGGAGCATTTTTGTCATCACTCTCCACCTCCGACATTTTTGTCCCTTGCAGATTCAGCTAGATTCTTGGTAGTTACCTGCATGGAGATAAATATAGAAGGAAAATAAGATTTCACAAATCAAGATCAAAAGTATAATAATAACACACTCTTATAGTGCAGCATCACAACAAAAGCTACACTATCTGTGGTGTAATGACTGTGTTCAAACAGTTCAGGTATTATCTTTTTCTCCTTCCTTAAATCTGCAGCACACAATAACATAGAAGTCATTTTGACCATTAATGGTCACATGCTTCATAAATTTTCTTTCTGCACAAGGATTATGAATATTATGAATCAAAAAGTAAATTGCACTTACTTAACGACTTGTGCAGGAGAACTGGAAGCATAGGACATGAGGAATCAGCTTTATAGCTCTAATTAATGAAGTTTGCATCTGGTTCAACAGATTGTGGGAAGTTGCACACCCTGTGACCACTTTCATCTTAAAATGCCAGCAGCCAGCTATCTAGAATAACAGTAAAATAAATTATTGACCATTATGCAGTTATTATCATTTGTTGTTGAAAAAGACCATTAAAGTTGTCTGAAATGATACTTCCAGTCACAATCAGTTGTCAATGGGCTATCTGTACAAGTTTTTTTTTTTTTGGTTCACCACTGGGAACACAATCCTTATGCTGCTCTTTGACAAATATTCTTAATTACCTGCTGCAGTGGAAAGTTTGGTGTTTGAAAAAGTCGTTTAAGCTAGCCTAAAAAGTTATAAAATTGAGAGGCAGAGTTAAGAGTCCAAAGGACCAAATCTGTCAACATTATCAGCAATATGTGACAAAGCAAGTACATTTTACACCAAAAATCCTTTACCATACAAACACTGCTTCTTGAACAAATAAACATGAAAGGTTATGAGCCTAATCAGCATAGTTCCCACACAGCCCAGGACTTGCAAGACAAAAAAAAAACAAACCCACAATAAATAAGAGAAAAAAATATTATACTGCCCGAAGAAACCTGGCATTTTAACGCTATCGTACCAGTAAACAGAGGGAGCTGTCGAAACTCTGTTACGTTCCACTTTCGTAATCGCAATTTGAGGAAATTCTGACAGCTCCAAATTCTCTCCATCGCTAACGGCTAAAGAATTATCAAATGCAAGCGTTCAGAACTGCTGAGCACGATTTCTACCTCTGTCTGGAAAACTTATGCATTTATTGCGTTAATGTGTACTCTTAATCTTTCTTCTCTTAGATTGATATTCTGCATTAAATTTGGACATTTCTGTAGTTAAAATCTCAATAACTATGTTAATATATAGTATAAAAATTATACGTACTGTTATCGAAGCGTCAAACACATGTATCAGTATAGAAATTGACCGCTGGAGAAGCTTTTCTGTTGGGAAAAGTGTAGACTCACAAATTTGAAAATGGCGGCTTTGCCTGCAGGCACGTAGAGCGCATGAACCCGGTCGTACGTAGTGCGCCATGGCGAAAAGTCATTGTCAGTGTTAGGGGTCATGACCCTATATGTGGGCTTGATCTCCCGCAGTCTGGCTTCGCCTCGGCGAACGTGGAGCTTGGCTTGTGTGCGCATGCGCGGGCAGCCCCATGCCCGACGAGTCAAGCATTGCGATAGATTGAGCCCCTGTATCACAGTCGGATCAAGACAAACTTGGTGGACCCCTTGAGCTTTTGGTTTCCGATGCTGCTAGGGTAGCGCTCTCAGTTTGAAGACAGGTGCTCTAACTACTCTCCTATCCACTTCACTACCATTGTCAATAAAGGGTGTGTGCACATAAATATTCCTGACGACAAGGACGACGACGACGACGATGATGATGATAATCAGGAAGCAGGATATACAATAGAAGTCGGTGCGGGCTGTGATCTAAGACGGAATAATTCAACTTTCACTTTCACTGTTCTCACACTGTGAAAGACGAGTCGGTGAAGAATGTATTCAGCATTCATATTTTATAATAATCAGATCAAACACCAATACACGAAAAATTATGTTAAAAGCAATTGAGCATTTTTAGTAAATCTCACCTACGAGTAGTAATTATGGACCAAAAGCAATTCAGGGTTAGGTATCTGACTGCTGTCTATGGCTGAATGGATTTTTAACCCTTTTATAACTACAGTCCAAGCAGGAGAGACTTGAACCATCTATTGCAGACCTGGCAAACGCCGGCCCGCGGGTCGGATCCGGCCCGCCTCCTGTCTCTGACCGGCCCGCCCGCTGGCCGCCCACCAGTAAATATACTATATATACAGTATTGGGTAAAACTGAGTTAACTATATTAGTCCGGCCCTCTAAAACCATCCCAGTTTCTCATCCGGCCCCTTGGGAAAATTAATTGCCCACCCCTGATCTATTGTTATAAACACCCCAACAGTCCAATTCCTGACCTGTGTAGAGGTGAAGACTTTGTAGTAGATTGTAACGGATAAGTACTTAGTAGAGGGGGTATGGCGGGAAGGTCGACAACCGTGGTTGATCTGATCTAGGGTAGTGGGCTGGTAGTTGTTTGCCCTTGAGCACATGACGTAAGTTGTGATGTCAAAATAACGTGACGGCAAAAAGGTGACGAAAAGCATAGAGGAGAATGACGTTAGAAAAAAAAACGTAAGCGAAGAGTGGACGGCGGAACGGAATTTGGAATTTGTGGTTTTTCTCTGAAGTTACTCACTACTGCTGCGACAGCGTAATACGTATTACCGTGGGAGTAATACTGTGTTTATACTACAGGGGATATACTTCACTGATGGTGTTTTTATGTAGTCCGCGTCATCACCGTGCGGAGCTCTGTGGCTTGGGGGCCAAGAAACCGCACACTGGCGTAGGCGAGGAACCGACGGACCCGGGGCAGATAACTTGGTGTGAGCAAGGGGGGAGGGGAGGAAACTCCGCCTTTCTTTACGCTTGCGCACCAGCCACCATCCGTCATCCGGAAAGGAGAGTACAAGAGCAGATAAACTTTAAACCGCCGGTGGAGGGGAGGCTTTCTCTCATCCTCCAACTCACCTATCCTCATCCTGCTAACCACATGGGAGGCAAACGCATGTGCAAGTCCGAGACTTTCTGCCTGTAACCTGTCGGTAGCGTAAAACACTTTTTCTGATGATAAATCGAATTATGAAAGAAATTAGGAAAGAAGATGTTAACATGTCCGTGTAAAAGCAAAGGTGAAAGGGATCAACGTGTGTTTGTCCTTTTGCCACGTGTACACTCCCAGTCTGCCTGGCACTAACGGTCCCATGAGTCACTGCACGTGTCGCATGCCCGATGTCTTTGATAATACAACCGTCATTGCATGGTCTGCACATGAAAATAAAAATGAAAATTTTATCCACTCTGTATAGCATTTGCACAGTAAAACAAGCTGTGCGGTGGACAACAAATCACATGCGTATGACAATGATGTCTTGGCAAAAAACCATTTTACTGTGAAATACAGCGTAGTATAAACATTTATATGTGCACATATTCTCAACATACCGATACGGTCATTCCGTTCTAGACTGCGGGACACGCGATGACTCAAGTAATAAAAATTTACTTGTCTGAGATAAAATTTCCTAACTGCCATAAACTTTTAAAACTATCAAAGGTTTTATTGCTAAATTTTCCATCGGCTGCCGTCTGGACTGAAGTCGTTGATATTTTAAGCGATATTAATAGATGGTGTTTGTTATAGGCACGTTGAACTGTTGCTGTAAAGACAGCTGGTACCTCATCTCCTGCCATCCACACCTCCAGCCATAACTACCTCCGCCAAGGCTTTTAAAAAACATCTCGGCGTGCCAGCAGTTCTCTAATAAACTTATGTTTACTGCTCTCTGTTCTTTGCTATCAGGAAAGGATGTTAACAGATGTCCAGTCATATCACTAGAAAAGCGCCTGACTGTATATAACTGGTGTTCTCATACCATCTCGTAGTTTCTTACACAGTTGTCTTCGGTTGATCCCCTTTGATCAAGACCGCTGAAACAGGTGAGCATTGCTACTAAGAGAGATAGTGACATATCTGCTTCTGACTTAGAACAAGAACAGAGAAGATGGCTCATTCATCCTAACTGTTGGACAGATTATGACTAGAGAGAAGTCGACAGTTTCTTATCTGATGACCAGGGCCCGGGTGTACATTCTCCTCTGGCGTCACTCAAACTACTTATAGTTTATCCGAGTTGGAGATTGCAGCTACCACCCAGAACATGACTGCTAAACGCATATTGTTTCAACTAGTCACATCATCAACTTGCAAGGCTAGTACCAACTGTTCGGTAGACATGATAGTATTTCGCATTCGTGTACACTCCAACTCCGATATTCTTCATTCCACCTGAGAAGGTCCTCTCGTGGACAGGGTTTCCAAATGTTCTCATTGGCCATCCAACCTTTCTTCTGTTTATGCAACCTAGCCATTGACTGCTCGACATTCTAAGGCCTTCTAGCTGTGTTTACCTCTCATTAATCATCTGAGTTCTAGTTAAGTTAATTTTTGTACGGTTTTTATTCCAATTGGTTGTAGGCAGAACATCCCCAGTTGTTAGCACAGTTAGGAGGCCAAGCTCTATTCCTGAACTACTCATCATCGCCGCCGTCATGAACGATTAAGATGTTGTCTACTCGCACCTGTGGTGGTTTGTCCTCGCTATACATTACAATAAGAATGTTTTGTCACGGGGTATCCAGAGGATAACGTAGAAACTATAAACAACTTACATTCATTTATTGTTCATATGTTAGGCTTTGAGATTCTATCCGTTGTTTGTCTTTCTGACTTTCTTTTTAACATGTATATCACCATAGTGTCTGTTATTATTTGTCGCTATTACATGTCTCTTAACTTAGTGTTTTAATTGGAACTGGGTAATGGAGTTGCTTGGTATGGAGGTAGATATATATTGGTGTCATGGATGAGGTTAGGAACAGATACTAATTATTTATGTCGCGGTTTGATGAAGGAACCCACCGTCTTGTATCAACTTAGTTGTAATGAATGTTATGTTTGCTGTATTGCTATTTTATGTCCAGACAAAACAGAGTGATAGAAATGCTGATAATTCTGGCTCTTCTGGCTCTCACCTCATCCTGCTTTGGCAAGAGTTGGATTATTGTGGAGGGATCCTTGAAACATGTGTCAATAGGAAGAGCAGGCGTGTGGGGGGTTGATTCTGACGATAGGATCTACTATCGTGAGGTGATGTACCCCGATAATGTTACCTACATAAGAAAAAATAATGCAACAGAAAGATTATTGGTTAAATGTTTTTACGATTAGATTAAGTTAATTCGTTTTCTTTAACTATAAATTAATTTTGGTGCCCATAACTGGTATTACAAGTTTCAGATTTGTCAACATGAAGTCAAAATAATGGCTGTTTATTATAATATAGAGACATAATACCTGGTGTGAGTTTTACTGATATATTAGATTCAAAATCATAGTTTTCCGAGAGGCTAACTAGTTGATACCAACAATCATTGGATCTTCTGCACCTCCATGCAAATATACAATATAGTAATTTTACAACTCATCCAGAACTTGTTTGCTTGTCTTCACGCGTGTGTACATATCTGTGTGTTTGTGTTGCTCTAGTGAAACCCTTTGTTTACCATATATATTTGTATTGTGTTTGCTGTGGCCAGGGTACATACGAGGCGCCCTTGGAAAAAGGCACAAAATGGACGCTCGTCTCTGGACATCTCAAACAGCTCGACGTCGGCACAGACATCGTCGTTGGCGTCAACAGTAAAGATGAAATTTTTTACAGAAAGAATATCACAGGCGAACATCCTACAGGGTCGGGCTGGGTCAAACTGAACCGTCGTCTCAAACACGTGACTGTGTCACCCCATGGCGCCATCTGGGGAGTTAAACATGATAATTCGGTAAGCTGTTTTTTTAGCAGATACAGAAAGTTTTTAAATTAGTCTTAGCTTAACAATGAATAATTATGTAAGATAATTAATGGAACGTCTCTGTTGTTCATGAAAATTCCAATGTTTGATAAAATCACAGAGGAGATAATGTTTCAAGAGCCTCAGTTATAGTCCTAATTAAAATAGGTGAAAACATCGTTCATTGTGGGTGAGCGGTCACAATCAAGATTTGAAAGCTAAGAAACACTCACCAGAGGAAGTATCATCTCAAATATTAGTTTAAAAAATGTTTAAGGTTCTTGTTCTTTCTCGCTTTATTTCTGCTATGAAAGAAATTATCATTTTATGTCATGCTCAACAAAATCATTTAGTGAGTCATCCAAAAGTGTGTGTGAGAGAGAGAGATATGGGGTGTGGTGTGTGGTGTGTCTGTGTGTGTGTGGTCTGATCCACTCTTTGATCTTTTGAGATCCACTTGTCAGTTGTCTGCTCCTCATTCTGGTATTTGTCAAGGAGATTTACAATCTGTCAAACTAAGTCACCTCACTTGGTACCTAGGTTGGCTTCTATGAAGCGAGGGTTAGTGTATGGAAGGAGTTTAGGGTCAGACTACAGACGAGTTAACATTCTACCGCAGACCTTCATGTCCCCCTCGTAGTAGCTTTGAAAATTTTCAGCATTATTCGAAATCACGTGTATTAAAGGACTCAGATACTATAACATTATGATGTCCGATAAAAAATGTACATCATATTTATAGACACAGTAACCCTATATCGCTCAGGTAAAGATTTACTACATTTTGAAGAATAATAAAATTGAAAGAAGATAAATTCGACAGATCTGGTTCCGGAAAGGCATTAGCCTGCACAAACCAGCGGGAACTTGTTGGCAGAAGGTTGATGGGTCCTTCACACAGATTTCTGCAGGACCGTCTGGCGTTTGGGGGGTCAACGCCAACGACGACATTTTTTACCGAGAGAGAACCTACGGTGGAAACATCACGGTGGGCAGTGGATGGACCCATGTAGAAGGAAAACTAGCATACATCACTTCCGGTTCAGGAGTGGTGCTTGGCCAGAGGAGGGAGGACAAGAATAACCTTCGCAGAACTGAAATCAGTGAAGGAAATCCCACAGGTGTGTTCTTCAACTATTTTATATACAAACCATGTCAGGGGGAGGTGTTACAAATCTGTAACTAAGGGCGGAGCCCATTTTTTCTTCATTGATGCCTTAGTCAACCGTCTATTGAATCCAGTACCTCTGGTTGGGTCAACTGAAGTAAGATTGTTGCACTAATCAAGCTCGTAATTCGTTCGCAAGCGACCTAACGACTGGACTATCCTCGTATTCATTCATTTTAATGTTTTAAAATATTTTGGTTATCGTTTGTGTATGTCGTACAGCATGTTGTCCCACTGGTAACTTCAACCTGACAGTAAGTGCAAACTGTACCCGTTCAATGTACACTTACTCCATCTCTCACTCACTTACTGTGGTAAGGAAGAAAGCAGTATGTAGTGTGTCGTCTTCATGTTTGGTGTCTTACCAAAATGCTATTGCAGTCGTCTGTGTTGATATCATATCTTTGAAACAATGCCAGTTGAGTTGATGTCATTTGCTTATTCCTAGGACATGAATGGCAGATGTTGGTTCAAGGACTGGACATGATTGAGGAGTATGGCGGTGCTATGTGGGGGGCTAGCGGAGGACAGTATATCTGGATGTCACCCGCCAACTAACACGTCACCATAGCCAACAACATCTCGAGTCTAGATGTTCTCTATTCGACAATTATAACCGTTTCCAATGGTTACTATGTCGAAATATAAAAGCTAAAAGTTAGGCCTTTAACAATAAAAAGTTATTTCATCTCAGCTAGATGTGATGTGTTGTGAATTTATGCGAAATGTAAGTAAAGGTTAGATTATTGTTTACATCTTACAAGTTAATATTTTAAAATTTTGTAAATATATGACTATAGAAGACAGCTGTGAAAGCTCACGGCACATTATTCCAAAAGATAGCATACCAACCCACTTTGCATTATCACCAGCATCACTGGGCAAGCTGTGCTCTTCTTCCCCGCAGCCTTATCTTCTGAAAACCTCTATGGAGTCAGTTGACTGGAAGACGCTTCCTGCGCTACTCGGGTATCGAACTAACGCTCTCAGTTTGAAGACAGGTGTTCTAACTACTGTGCTACTCAATCCACTACCATTGTTAATGAAGGGTGTGTGCAAGTAAATATTCCTGAAGACGACGGCGACGACAATGATGTTGATGATGGTGATGATGATGATGTTCTCACACTGT
>SRHC01001663.1:0-48096 GCA_004794325.1 Pomacea maculata
GGTTTGGCCGTACCAGCATTGTTGTCCATAGGAATGTTATTATCATGGGAATCCCATTGGAAACGTCCCATGGGATGGGATGAGATGGGACAGGCATAAATTGCCATGGGATGGGACGGGATAGAAAAATATGTCCCATGGACAACCCTGCACATCGTTGTTGTCAGCTTTTCTTTTTAGATGAAAGACACTGCTCGTTAGGGATTACCTTCTGTTTCCTGCTTCCTGAGTGAGCGGTGTTATCTTCATCGGTAGCAGCGCCTCTTTCTTTAGGTTTAGTACTCGGTCTGTAATCTTACTTCTTGTGATGTGAACTATCGAAAACAAACACGTGTCTTTGTTTGCTGGATGAGGTCTACTTTGATTTTACATTTTATGAGCTGTATTCTCTCACTGCTATTTACTGGTTTATTTGCTATCTGCTGTATATTTATATTGTCAGCCTGTTGTTTGACTGTTGAAACAGTGGTCACGTGGTGCCTGTGGGTGACATGACTGTTAAAACTATTTTAACCACTGAACAACAGTCTGTACCTGTTTTATACTAACAACAAAAATCTTTATTGAAACATTCATTGTGAAACGTGGGCGACATTTATAAACGATTTGAAACAACATTTGTACATCGTGTGAATGTGTTTGTGCCAAACAGTTAAACTTGTAACATGTGTTGTATAAGTGAGCCGCTAGTGTTTGTTGTGTTTACATCAATAAATCTCTTAACTCAGTGAAGCGGGTTTTGATGGACCACTCGTGTCTGTATTTAGTTTAAGAGTTCTGACCCCTTTGTTTACCACTGGCAGTAAACAATATCAGACTGAACACTTTAGTGCACGACACTGACATTACAGTCTGATGAGGCCCTTTGACAGCACGTGTACAACATCTTATACACACAGTGACACAGATATCACACTGGTAGACTGACACACGGACGAATATGACGACACATTAGCACACACACACCTCTCTTAAACTGACAAACGTGTTGACACTAATTGTTTTGTAAACAGAGACACGGATATCTATTACATCATAAGGTGATGACGTGTTGATAGACTGAGGGTAAAAGAGGACAAACACTAAAAGACAATTGTTGGTGTAAGAGACTGACACACTACTACAGCAGGTGACAGGTGTGTCAGTGTCAGTCGTCTTCTAGCGACTATTTGACACAATCACAAGTTGTGACGTACAGCGGGACATGAAGTCAAGTCGAGGAGAGGTAAAGTAACCGTAATCAGCGTTCGCCAGACAGACGACGACTTTTTTCTCCAGACCACGAACGTGAATTCCACACACCACCCACACCACGTCGCTGCGGGCCGTGGCCACGTCCTCGATGTCATCATCCTTCATCACCCGCACTGGGATACTCGCTTCTTGCAGTCCTCTGACCATACCCGACTGATCACTAACCTTACCCCAGTACAACACCAGCACGTCTCTCCACTGTAGACAGGGTGGTGTTGTGCCGCCACTGGTAGAGGTCAAAGTTGTAGATGTTGTTGTGCTTCTCCCTGTCAACATGGATATAAACAATAGCACCGTGACGTCATCACGTAAACTGAGAGACACACGTCACTAACACAGTCTTATTTACAAGACTGTTTCTCACCCGTTCGTTATTTATCACATAGGTAAGTGTTTAACTGTAAACAACGTTACACTACACAATACACACACCTACCTGTAACACCAACACGGAGACTGTGTAGGAAGCTGCCCACCTCACGACCGCACGTGACACAGTTAACTGTCCTTTGACCTGAGTGACCCTGACCTCGGTGATACAGTCGTGTGACTGGCGGGCCGTCTGTGTGGTCGGGCACACCTCGCTCTCTGTACGGCAGTACATGACGGTGTGTAGTGATCTTCACGTCCTGCTCGACTTCCCTGACGACGGCAGGAGGAGAGCGGAGGGGTCTGGTTAAATATTCCACTTGCCAGCCGACGGGTGCGTTTTCAATGTAACAACTTGCCGCCCACAGATGGAGACGAGGAACTAGTGTCAGCAGCAACTTACACAAAGTCTGGAATTTGTTGATTCTGTAGACATGACGGAAACATAGGATGTAGCTACACGCGTTACACTGTGTACTATTATTAATGTTTGATTCTGTTTGTGTATGATGTGTAATATTGTTACCAATGATGTCATCAAGTGATATCACAATAATGACACGTGTTCCAACACAATCTGTGTAACAGCCGATGTATCAAAACAAATCTATGTTGACAACACAACACCTCCATCAGGTGTCACAACTGTAGAGGAAACATCACCTGTTGAGCACCAAATTGTTGTAATTTAGTAAATGCAGACAGCATCTACCTGTGTGTATCATCACATCACACGCTGTACAACTCACCTGTTCACACTCACTGCTTCATCAGCGATGACGTACAACGACCCTCCGCTCGCCGCCTGTGACAAGTCGTTGACGGCATTCTCCACGTCTTCATAGCGATCAATGTCATACTGCAGTAGGTGAGGCTGACCGGGTGATACACCTGCTGACTGTTGTGTCTTTACTGTCTGCAGCAACAGTTGATACAACATGGTGCACGCTGCTAGACTCTCACTACAACTACTGACAACGTAGACGTGGTGACCACATCGCAGCCACTCTATGGCCATCAGCAGCAGCACCACAGTTTTACCTGTACCGGGCGGTCCGGTGACAAAGAGTGTGGGAGGCGCCGTGTGTAGCAGTTGAACTTGCTCCGGGAAGAGTGTTATTACAGCAGTGTAGCACTCTCCTGTCCACCACACGGCCTCACCCAGGGTCTTGACACTCACACGTGGAGGACATGTGCATGGCACAGTCACTGTTGTCGCCGGACCACAGAACCTACAACAAACAAATGTTGGATACCTGAGCTCAGCTTATTATTAAAACGACCAACGATATATATACAGTATATACATATTTTGTGCGATTTACATTATTTACTACTATGATAAGAAACAAACCCAAAAATTGAAAGTATAGTTACTAAATTCTGTTTCTCTCTCTGTCACTAACGGTCTACTGTCTACTAAGAGTTGTACATGTCGCGCTGAAGCATGAATTCTTCTCTCTAACTTTGTTCTCTTCACCAATAAATACTGTCACCTCCGCAATCTAACGGCAACAAAGGAAACAATAGCTATTCTTAGCTTTGAGAAAATAGTTTAGCTGAGTGAATAAACAAAGTAACCTCACATAACTATTACAAACTGTACAGAATCTTCATAAAATATTTACAGTAAAACCTCGATTTCACGTTTCTCAAGGACCGCCATAATAAACGTGACATAGAGGAAACACTTTATTTGCTTCAGGTGACATCCAGACATGGAGAAAGTATGCCAGACACCGCATGTCACAATCCTGTCTAAACATATTACGATGTCCAAGTCCAACAGGTGAGCAGCAAGGTTGTGACGTGTGTACACAAGACTTTATGTCCCCGTGGGGAGGAACTCATCCAAGGTGGCCTGTCCTGTGAGTTGTGCTCGTATTTACATCACTTGTTCCAACATGTCGCTGCCCCCAGGGGCCTGAAGGCAAACTTCCCTCACGTGTCCAGCGCTGTCAGGGCTTCGGAAACTTGTTGGTGGTGGACCTGTTGATTCTCAATTGTCGTCGTCGTCACTTCCGGCGTCGCCATCAACTCCATCTCCACTGTGTGTCACACACGCAGCTTCCTCGCATATTTTGTCAAAAGAAAGTTCACAACAAGTTTCCGAGTTCTCGTCGCAGTTAAAAAATTCGTCGAAGTTGAATTTAGATGCACCAGAGGTCAATCTGTCCCAGTCATCTAGTAGCACATCATTCAAGCTCACATCGTCACTGTCATCATGGTCATGTACAACGTCAGACACACCTGACTGAACATTGAAACTAGCCTTGGCGATACAGTCCTCATATTTGACGGCATAACTTTTTTTATAGCCTGGTATTTTTTCCCCGCACTTTCAGATTTGTCAAGCAACAAAGTACAAAATAATCCAGTTTCGCTGACATTGTAGATATTTCTGTGTAGCATTGTAAATACTGTGGCAAGTCACAGTCTCCCAGTGACTATGTTGTGACGAGGTGAAAGTATTAAATACGATAGTCTATACCCCACACAATCACACACACTGCAGTACACTTATGCACAAGCTGGTAGAAGCCAAATCCTGTAGAGATAAAACAAGTTGTCACGAAGGAGTAGTGATAGGGCTATAGTGTGGCTTTTGCACTTCTGCTCTCTCTCACGAGAAGGACGGACGCGCGGGTAAACTGACTGACAGAAGGCGGAATATTGAGCCAGTGGCAGTGCTGACCCTCAGATCAACAAAGGTCAGGCAGGTTCGCGGCCACTGACGTGGGAGTATTTCCGCTAATTACGACGTAATGCGAGACGCTAGTTGACACCATATGACGTACTCACGCACCACAGTTAGTGTATGACACAGTTCCCAGCATTCTAGCAATACGTCACGTAATCCGGCTGGTTGTCTTTTCACTGTCTCGCTTTGTGATAATATTGACCTTCTCTAAATCGTAACGCCCCGTCACTAACGTCACTAATGCCCCGCGGCTGTCCTTCCCCTACAGCAACGGTTCTCAACCTTTTACTTGTGACGCCCCCCTGACGAACAAAGGTACGTCCGTCCCCCCCCCCCCCTTAGCGAGCAATGTAAGCTAATTTCACTAATACCGGTATGGGAAACTTTTAAAAACTGACCACCTTCGTTTGAGAACCGCGGCCCTACAGTATGTGACCGTCGTGACGTGAATGGTCTTTTAATTCGCGAACATACGTTTGGAGCGATGACTTCTCTTACGTATTCGGCTGTAGCGCCCTCTGTCTGTCGGTCAGTTTAACCGTGCGTCCGCCTGCCACGGGAGTAGAGCAGAAGTGCAAAAGCCACACTATAGCTCTATCACTCCTCTTTGGTCACAAAGTTCTTGTACGAAATTTGTTGTCGCTTCTAACATCAGTGTAATAGTGACCTGTGTCTCTAGCCATTACATCCTATACCTGTGTCACTAGCCATTACATCCTATACCTGTGTCTCTCGCCATTACATCCTATACCTGTGTCTCTAGACATTACATACTATACCTGTGTCTCTCGCCATTACATCCTATACCTGTGTCTCTAGTCATTACTTCCTCTACCTGTGTCTCTCGCCATTACATCCTATACCTGTGTCTCTAGCCATTACATCCTATACCTGTGTCTCTAGCCATTACATCCTATACCTGTGTCTCTAGCCATTACATCCTATACCTGTGTCACTAGCCATTACATCCTATACCTGTGTCTCTAGACATTACATACTATACCTGTGTCTCTCGCCATTACATCCTATACCTGTGTCTCTAGTCATTACTTCCTCTACCTGTGTCTCTAGCCATTACATCCTATACCTGTGTCTCTAGCCATTACATCCTATACCTGTCTCTAGTCATTACTTCCTCTACCTGTGTCTCTAGCCATTACATCCTATACCTGTGTCTCTAGCCATTACATCCTATACCTGTGTCACTAGCCATTACATCCTATACCTGTGTCTCTAGCCATTACATCCTATACCTGTGTCTTTAGCCATTACATCCTATACCTGTTGCTAAAAAACTCCTCAATGAGTTTCACAGGAGGATGTTGGCCTCAAGTGTGTCTCACATTATTCTCTGCTCTAATTCTCTAGAAATATCAGTTACAGTCGCTGACAAGATCATCATCACCTTCATCTCTTCTTTTTCTGACAGTGGCAGCACACAGACAGTATTCTTTATTGCACTGTTCAAGAAACATTTCCACTTCCTCCATGGAAATACACTTTCTAGTCATGTTTCAGTACATAAATAAGATAAATGAGACTTAAGTCAGATCAACTCATTGTAAGCACTAGCCATCCCAATGTGCTATTGACATGACGATGTGACGTGACAAGATATTAACTTTGTGTTCGTGCACTTGGAATGATCTTTAGCAAAACGGACACACGTACAGTTTACAGTGACAATCACTACACGTGTATAGTGTACTGACATGACATCATCTCTCTGTGTCTACAATCACTACACGTGTAGACGCTGTCACCTGTAGCCAATAACACAAAATGTCTTCAAAGCCACAAATTACCAGCTGCCGATGACACTGTACATGGCACAAGGCAAACTCCTCACAATGGCTACAACAGTCAACTCACAGGCTCCTTGTATGTAGCATTGGTCACGTGATTGGTTGGGTACACCTGATAGCGGTCTGTAATTAGCTGTCCTCTAGACAGAACACTGGGAGACAAGGGGTTAATGAATGAGTGTAATGAGCAGTAAATATTTAAGCTGGTGAGACAGACACTCACAAGGTGACGGGAGATTAGTAGACAGACATTCTTGAATACTTTACTGTGTGTGAGACTTGTTCAGTCTGTGTCTCTTGTGTCTTATAAACATGTTTATTTACAGCGCGTACACAACCAACAGCTACTTAAGATGTAAACAACCTAAATAACAGGTGAGTGGCTCAAAGCTCAAGAGTGTTTAGTGACGACTAAGGTGAGATGGAGGAGGTTGTGGGAGGATGTGATGATAGTAGACCTAACAACTTGTCATCTCAATATCAATGTCAGTCTTCCACTGAATGTCACCACACGTACATTTGATATCAACATGTTATTTACACGTAAACACTCGTACAGTGTTAGTTGATGTTGTGATACTAATTGTACACAGTGTATCTTACCGTGCTACTAGTGTCTTGTACATGTGACGTGTCATGTGACTGTCAGGCCCAGACACAGCCACACGTCGTGTCCACCATTCGCCGAGTTTCTTTAACACGTGACTACTGACGTCACAAGGGGTCTCTGGGTCACACAACTGATCGCAGCACAGACACACACCAGCGATGTCGGCGGGGTCAGTAGTTTTTAGACAGCAATGCAGGTCCTTTGACAGAATTTTGTGATATGAAACAGGTCAGCAAAGGAGCAGGTCACTCAAACTTTCTAACATAAAAGAGATAAAACTATTTATATTCCGGAACAACCTCTCTGGATCTGAAGGTTAGATAGTTTGCTTATGTATATTTAAATGTAACTGTACATAAGAAGCTATTCAACCTAGCTAGGCCAGGTATGGCTGATGGTGGAGTATCGCTACATTCCACCAACATCCGGGTACCTGCTATGTCTGTACACTTATCAGTTCGGTATCCACAGGACTATCGGATTATTTGCACCAACACTTTCAATGCTGTCTGCGTTAATGACTGAATGTTACCAAATTTTCTCTCTCACTTCCGGTATTTCATTGAGAAGCTGCTACTTATCTAACCTCACTGCCTCTACCCTGGTACTAAAGATTTAAGATACTTATCGGCAAGCGACTAACAAACCAGTTTATGGCCACCTACTACACAAACTAACTTTATTATCCAGGTGGCATAAAATGTTCTTTTTTTCTTTCTCGTCGTCTATCAACGTAAGTCCGACATCACTGACATCACTTTACTAAATTCAAAAGCAGTACGAAGAGCAACGCAAAACAGTTATAAAATACATCCACTGTAAGTACAACATTCAACATAATATCAAAACAATCGCATTTTTTTTTAAATAGGGAGACTGATCCTTACCTCAGTGAGTTGTGAGTCGTGAGAGATGGCCTGCTGTACCTGGTCAGTCGTGAGGTTAGGGACGGCGATCGTCTTGGTGATGCGCAGACCGGGACAGACATCAGACACCAGGTGAGACAACATGGCCTCCGCTTTGTTCAGCTGTGACACGGCGTCTCTCAGCTTCTTTCTGACGGTCTTGACAATATCCTCCTGTGACATTTTAAGGTCGTTTGTAATGTCACCGAACGACATCACATTGCAGACGACAAGACCGTAATGTCGGTGAATAAGAAGCACATCAAAATTTCCTTGTTTCCAGCTCTGTGGCAAGTCAGGAGGCAGGCTGGAGGCTCGGGGTAACTGGGCAGCCGCCACAGAAAAACAAGGTTCACTCAGATATTGTGTGAAGTGGAGTCGTGTGATTCCAACTAACACTTCTCCTGTCTTTTCAGACAAACTCTGAAGACATAAGAGAACTTGTTTCATGGCTGTGTCATCTCTAATGTCACTGTCCTGGGCTGTAGCAGGGTGAGAAATGGAAGTCTCAGCTGTTTCTGATGGAGTCATCACCGGCGTGTTTGAAGGTAATACAGCTTCTTGTTGTGGTTCATGTGTTTTGGATGACTTCGGTAAAGATCCTACTTTTTTTAGAAGACCCCTTCGTTTACTAGCTTTTTCAGATGGGGAGTCAAGAACCATGACATCCTGACAAGCAGACGCAGCAGTTGCTGATGGACTCTTTTGAGTTGCTGACAATAGAACTTGAACATCTTGACCAACAACTGTCTCTGTGGTCATCGGCACGCGGTTGAAGTAGACAGGAGGCAGGAAGTAGGCGCGAGACTCGAGGTCAGGGTACGCGGCCTCAACCCACTGGAGCCAGAATGTCTGAACTTCTTGTGTGAGTGTTGCCTGTACGAAGAGGACCTCAGTTTGTCTGACTGCAGTAACTTCATTTGAGTTTATTTTTCCATCTTTTTACTTAGTCGCATTTGTTTGGTGAGTAGAAAAAAAGTTTCTGTCAAATTATGTTTGTTTAGATTTCTATCCGTTTTTAAGATGGTATTACTTTCTTCTGGTACTTGTTGTAATTTGGCTGTTTATAACGCTCATTGTTATTCACTGTATTTATAGTGATGCAGCAAAATCGCTCATTATTAGTTATTATCATCGATTATTAATATTATCATTCAATGTTTCTGCTAGTCACTCTTGCTGCCTGCTGTTGATTGCAGCCTCTACTGTTTAGTGTTGATAGCTGTTTGTAACTCTCTGATTATATTGTAGTCACTACTGCACTAACCTGACTACCAGTCATCTCCCTGATGAGCCTGACGACCTCCTCGATCTGAGATGGGACACCGCGGATGATGACAATCTTCATACCTGGTACAGGTGACGGGTTGGGGTCAAAGTGTACATCAGCGCCTGTCTTCTTCTTGACCTCCTGCAGTGGACGCGCATTCACTGTAAACAAGATTATTTGTCATCACTGTTCTGTCGGCACATGTTGACCTGTAACTATGACAGGTGGTTTTAAAGTTATGTACAATATATACGGTGAATTGTAGGTGGTTACTTGTGGGAAAAGTAATAATTATTGTGAAAAAGAAATCACCCAGTCTCCACTAAGGCAAAGACATATGAACATTAGTCTTTCTCCTACAAAAGAACTTGGAACAGATTACCTGTCAGTCACTGATTCTCTGACCACCTTGAAGCACAAACTCAAAACATCTTTTGTCAACGACGATTTACCTGTGACCCTGTCCTGACCCTGAGCGTGCACAAGGTGTGTCTGTAATCACATGTACTTGCTGTAAGAGTGTCTGTAAGAGTGTGTGTTTGTCACTGTGAGAGCGCGAGTGAGGTTTGTGTACTGTCCACGTATGTAGTCGTGACACAGCAGCAGAGAGAAAGAACATGCGAGAAGGTCCGGCAGAGTTGACGCACCGATTGAAAAGACACTTTAGTTAGAAAGTAAAGCAGGTCTTTTGTGGACTCCAAGGTCGGCTGAGTTCGGGTGCTTGTAAGGGATAGGTAAAAAAGAACACAACGCGAGGCAAAAACTAGACGACGCACCCGACTAACGAGAGCTAGGATTTTCGTAGAGTGGAAAATTCTCCTTGGGAACTTTCGTCCTCTTCCCTGGAACAACAAAGATGAACGGACTGATTTGGCGCAAAGGGTGTTAGCGAGAGGGGTCGGTCAGTCCGGTTACACAAGTATTGGGACGAATAAATAAATAAAACTTTGCAATGTGCTCAACATGTCTATATTGTATTATCTTTTTAACTTCTTTTGTGTCTCTTCGTCATTTTCTTTTCTGCGTCCTTCTGTTGTTCCTTTAGGAAGAACAAAACCGAAAGATAGAATGTACCTGTATCCATAAGTAGCGCAGCCTGTTCGTCGGTCACGGCGTGTAGGTGAACTTTGACCCGGCCACCGCCTCTAGAACTTTCTCGTCCACCTCCTCTTTTCCGGGGCTTTCCCTGTGATGGTGGTTACACAGTTACAAGTGAACATCAGAGAATGAACACCGTACACACAGCTTGTCAGGGTAAAAGGTACACAAGAAGACATGACAGAATTTTTTAAAATTCATTTTTGACATAGATGATGATGATGATAATGATGATTGATGATTATGATGATGATGATCTCTGGTATATCAATAGTAAAAGGCTCATTGTGCTGTAACAGTGACACACCAAATATTTTTTCACGTCTAACCGCGCACTCAACACACGCAAACACCAAAACCTCTTCTCGCCTACATTATCAATCACAAACACTAGTTAGTAATTTCTGTTTTAAAATATAATTTATATCGTTTTCATAAAAGCTTAGGTTAAATAGCGTATCTGTTGCGCTCAGATGGTATGAAATAAATTTTTGATCATTGTTGTCTCTTCAGGAACAATTAAAGAAAGTAACGTGACGGAATTAAGCTGAATATTGTGCGTAAAATTAACGATGACTGATTACAACATTCTCAATGACAACAATGACATCACTGTTCTGGTGTGTGACAGGCCACATACTGACTTGTAAACTTGATTAAAGAATATTTGTATCTTTGGTACAAGGATTGACCTCCTTGACCTCTCTCCGCCTCACCCCTCCCCTAATAGCAGGTGTCTCCACCTTGTCTCACCTGTTGTGGAGCAGACGGTTGTTTATCAGACATGGTTGACAGTGCTCTCCTCTGTGCAGGACCAAGTGTCTCAGAGGAATCGTCTGTCATCTGCGCTTTCCTCTGGACGGGAAACAGACTGGTGTGTTCACTCAATGTGAGAATCTGGCTGCTACAGATGATAACAGATGTGGGCGACAATAAATGTATTTATATATTAATTATGCAAGATTGTACTCGGTGTATAGCGAGTTTATGTCGCTTTATACATTGAGTACAACACCTGTATAGGTACAGAAACACATCACATGTTAATGTGTGTACAGAGAAGGGCCCATCATTTCCTCTACGTGATAGGCACGTAGCTGTCACGATAGTTACTGTTTGCCTAGTACCGACCACAAACAGGTCAGAGCCAAGTCTCTAACAAACAGTTGTCAAAGTGGGTCTGTGACTTGATAATCGACAACTGCTGATGACGACGATGATTCTGAGGACAGAAATCGTAATCCGCGATGTTGATAATCAGAGTTGTGTGTCCACTGGTGTCATTGTTGTGCCACTAGCATGATGGCTACGATACTTACTATACAACCGCAATGACAGTTATCTGCCTTGTCTGGTGCTATTTAACCTGGTAATCTCAGTACTGACTATACATCAGTAATTAATGTCAGTTATCTAACTTGTCTGGTGTTATTTATATATTACTATCGTGATGATTTCAGTACTGACTACGTAGCTGTGGACTTGACACAGCAAACTAACCTCTGTGGTCTGACACCCTTTTTCCCACCCCACAGCCATAGCCACAACCTGCTTGTTCATTTATATTGTTGCAGGGAAGAAGACTACAACACAAAGGTACTTGTACAAACTGACTTATCCAGTTATGCACATTTATCAACTTAAAGCATTAGTTAAACATACATATTAAGTATATTCTGTGCCTCTAGCAAGAGCTCAGCATCTTGCCTCACACGGACAACCGTCCACATTTATAAAACACTGACAGAGTGTTCAAGGTTATGATGACACTTTCCACCTTTCAACTGATGTGATAGAAGGAATAAACATGTAACGATTATCACACTTTTGTAGAAAATCGCTTTTGATAATTACTCATACACGTAGCCTTCAGAGCCTGATAAAGACAAAGTGGAAAATATATTTGTATTTGCATGGGACAGCTATTTGTGAAACATCCAACAACAATCGTATATGCAAAGTACAGCTAGACGACCTTCAGTAAAAAATATTAAAATTATAAAACTAAATATGGAGTTCACAGTTTTCTTATCGCATTGTGAGACCTGGGTTGTGGTATTTTTATTTTAAAATTTTGGTTGTATACATTTACGTGTTTTCCTTTTTTCTTCTTTAAGAAACTGAATGAAAAAAGCACCCACTTACAACGGGATAAAAATTAGCCACACAATTTTTTTGGAAAATTAATTTATTCACCTATCAAGTAACAGTTTGGGTTGAGTAAAAAGACATGAGTGTCCCGAGCAAATATTAAATATTTAGTCATCATTTTGAACCACCACCTTTACTCCACTACATGTAAAAGTAATTAATATAAATTAACATAGACGAACACATACGTATTTTCTATCAGTGTTTTAAATTTAAACCCATTTTGTCCAGTAGATTATAAATTACAGTTGTCTAAAGCTAACCCTTAAACTTTTTCACCTAAAAACATTTGATGATAATTTTGTAATATTTGAAACTGCATATCTCATAAAAGACCTTTAAAGGTTGTACAAAATTTGAACACTAGTGTATAGTGGTTACTTTAGCAAAATACCCGTTTACTTGTATTTAGTAAATTAGTATTTGAAAAGACATGTGGTGTCTTCATGCAAAATGACCAAGTGGAAAACCTTTAGTTTGAATGTTTTTTTTCCAGCTTGCAAATTAGTGTTTCAGTCACTTGAGTAAAAATAAGTGTTTTGAACTTGTCATACAATGTACTTGGGGCTTGTAAGATTTCACGATGCTAAATGGAAGAGCCTCAAACATGATTAAATAATAAATAGTCATGGCTGTGACGGAAATCACGATCTTTACACAGCAATATCTCTCAAACTAATAAAGATGAAGACTCCGTTGTGGTTTATATATGTATATATATATTCTTGTACCTTTATGTGAACATACAAAGACATACACTCAAAAACAAAATAATTCTCTATGCCGGTACTAATTAAAAGGGAAACAATCAGTTGGCATGAATAAACTAGTTTGTTAGTGTTGCTAGGCGATGGCGATGGCGATAGCAAACTAGGGAAACATGTCTTGATTGGCGGGAATGTCTAAAATATCTTTTTGAGTGAGCGGAGCCCCCCACCCCCTTATTGCCCTCACCCCGGTTTCTGCTTACTGCAGTGTGAAGACACTGTGAATGTGTGAGTTCTACATGAAGGGGAAAGTCACTACGTCCTCCACCCCGGGTGTCAGAAGCTTCCCTGCGGTCGCCGTGTGTCAGTTCTATTATTAGCTTGGCTAATGGCGTCTGAGCCGATGCCGTGTAGGTGATGACGGACTAGACAGTCGGTGGACAGTCAACAGCCATAGTGACATGACAAAATGTAATTGTACAGTCATATTATACCAATGAAATGCCTTATCGTGTAGGAAAGATATCAATGACTGACGGTAAAATAACCGCAGATCAAAAGGCTCATTGCTCAAGAGACATGTTAAACCGATAATAACACAGTTTTTTTCTGTAAATATAAATAATATATCTGCTGAATACCAGAAATATTTGTAAATAAAAAGACTAAACAGAATAATATTGTCTAATGAAAAGTTATTAAGCAGGGATGTGCAAGAGACGTGAAACACAAGTGACTAACTGTGACAGTTAGCTGGAGCATGTGGAGAATATAAATGTACAGGTGCGTGTGTGTGTGTGATTGATTAGATACAAATGTGAGAGACTGTGTGAATACATTTTTGTACATTTCGATACTGTTCACACTGCTCATTATTGTTCATACTGATTACATTTGCTATTATTAACCATACTGTCTCTTACTGCTCACACCATTAATGACTGAAGACAGAAACACTTACAGTCTGTCGTCACTTGAGGTCCGCTAGTCTGTGGTGTCGCTGTATTCAAGTAGTTCATGTGTTCACTGCATTCCACTTACATTGGTGTGACTACACGAAATAACAATTACTTATCTTTCTTTTAAGTAAAACAAGTAGAAGGTAAAAGAATATTTTTGAGAGAATGTGACTTACCCCTCATCAACTTGATCATAAAGAGGAATTCAAGATGGCGGAATCTCCAATAAACAAACGGTTGCTATCAAAAGTCTATGTTTTCGGGTTTTTCCAAAGTATTGACATGATTTTAATGGAAATTTGTCAGAATAATTTATGTACAGATAATTAGGCATGTCTTGTTATGTTTATATAGAAATTACAAGACATTAAATGTTTTATTAATGACAACAGACTAAGTTCAATATGTGAAGTATGTTTGTCATCATTCATGCGGCGTCTCTGGTAGAACAGGACACAGACTAGCAACACAGGCTTAGGCCTCAATTTGTGGTTTGAAACGTCTCATGTTTTCTGTACCAGTCTATTGTTGCTAATGATCTCTCTTTTTTCCTTTTCTATCTCTCCTCTCTCTCACACACACACACAAACACACTGCCAAGGAGGAGTCAGCCAAAGGTGTTGTGTGAGGCAACAATTTACAACCTACAGATGGAGGTAAGCAAGTCTGTCAGCAGCTTGTCACACGAAGTCTCCAAGTTTACGAAGGAACTTTCTTGACAGAGGACGGAGATACCTGTGTGTCAACCAGTAAACTGTTAGTCGCATTGTGGCGAAAGTTCCAGTGTTTGGTTTTGGCGACCACGCATTTCCGAATTATGGTCGTTGAGATGACACAAAGAGACATACACCGCACTTCCTGTCATTGGATTTATCAACGGGAACCTGATTAGAATTCAGGCTCAAACTGAGGTCGGGTAATTAACATTGATTCTCTCTCAACAAACAATGGGCTGAATACTTAGATAACAAATTGGATATTCTTAGGAGCTAAGAACCGTACAAAGAACATTTTTTACAACCTTTTTTATTGTTAACATTGACGTACAGAAGACACTTTCCATGTTCCAACATTTTTGTTGTCTGATTACTGCATCCAAAAACGAACTTTCATCAAACCTTCCTGACACGTCACACTGTGACAGTTTTTCTCCTGCTATCAGGGACCCTGAAAAAACAGAAAGATTACAGGAATTATACATTTCGCGTAATTAGATATGATTAACAGCAACTTTTTTGTAGTGTCCGCTTGAAGCAGGATCCAGACACGTGTGTATAGGTTACAGATTACAGGTATACATGTATAGACATGTGTGACACATCCACACCCAGAGAGAAAGAGAAAGACTGGGTACAAAAAAAAACTTTATGAAAATATAAAGACTCCATACTCACTGCCATTGAGATAATATTTCTGACCATATAGAGACTGAAAACACCACGGTCAGTGAAAATTGAGCGCACACGACAAGCCACCTGTACATGTGAACAAACAGAGTAAACCACTTGTAAATGTTCAAAGATCCCGCTATGCAGGTGAAACTATGGATGCTAGAAAACAGTAAACGAAGTGCAGCTTTGTGAGTGTCAACAGAACAATCGCCAGTCTACCTGTCTTTGTAAGTAGATAAAGTAATGTCCATCTGCAAGTGTTACAAACCTCATGCTACTGTGTGCTTATCACAGCTATTCTAATTTATCGAATTTATTGTATTCTCAAAAGCTCAGCTATATGTAATTTATCAGAAGTGGGGGTTTAAAAATAGGACTAGATTGGACTAGAGCTATTTTCAGAAATATTAACATTTCTTCAGCTAAAATAAATGTAAGCCGATGACGGTGAACTTTGTAAAACTACTCCCACCCTCCTTCCCACAAAAAGAGACAATTAACATTGAAATATCAAGGACTTTCTCACATTGAACTGTCGTGCTAAGGGAGACGGTGCAGACCTGCGAGTTATCCTTCGGATTGAGTTCTCCATCTTGAAAACACAGGCTGTTGATTAAGCACGTGTTTGGCTGAAAACAAATCGCCAGCATTTATTGCTTTGAACGGACTTCATTCAAGAAACATCGAAAACCATAATCGTCTTTGCACTTCTATGTAATTCGTGTAAAGTCTACAAGTTCTAACACGGCGGGTGAAGCAAAGTATAGAAAGATGATTTTCAAATACTAAATCAAAAACGAAAACAATAATAAAGATCAAAAAGTTTAACTGAAACTAACTTTTTCGGCACTGTGGATGAGGTCATTTTTCTATTTTCTGCTCTACAAGCCAAATACATTTTTGCTGCATGTTTGGAGACGAACTCAAAGGCTTGATTGGGGTTACTGCCGCCGAAGGTCAGGTCACAGGTGAAGTAGAAGGCGTTCTGTTCTATTACTGGTCCATCGAATATCAGCGGGTCAGTCAGACGAGGGTAGAGCTCTGCCAATAAAATAAAATCAGGTGACAGACTACGGTTGGCTGACAAGCTCATTGCAAAGACTTAGAGTCACACAGAAGTCGTTAATAAACAAGAAAATACCGGACAGCAGCCGAGAACAATGAGATTTGTTAAGATTTAAAAATTTAAAGATATGTTGACTTTTGAAACATCATTATCCCCATTTCTCACCATAAAAGTGCCCATAGTGCATCCTTTTCAAATCTCCGTTCACACACAGATGTTCATTTTAGTGTCTACTCTCCATCTTCCCGCCATCAGTCCGACGCAAATGTTGTTTAAGACACAATGAGGACAGTTGATCGTCGCTAGGAATAACTTAGGGAAAATCCATTCTGACAAACGGTGTGAATAGAGGCAAGGTACGCAAGACTTGTGTAACACAGTGGTAAAAAAGTCTGTATTTATTCTTTAAGTCTCTGTGTATCACAATAGAGACCAAGCATTCATACAGCTTCATGCACATACTGTTTGACATCCACAAGCATAAAAGCGCGCGCACACACACACACAGAGTACAGTGACAACAGTATGCACACTACAACAGTAAACAAACATATTGGAACAGACGTCCCGCACTGCACACATGTATTCACGTAAAACTAAATATGTGAGTGCGTGAGTGAGTGCGTGAGTGCGTAAGTTAGTGAGTGAGAGAGTGGACAGGGTGTATATCTCACGAGTGTACTTACCACAGACAAACAGAGAAAAAGATAAGCAGGTATAGAGGAAACAAGGAAGAAAATAAAAAAAGAAGGAATGAATAAATCAAAGAAAGAAAGGAAGGAAATATAAAGTTTCCAAAAGTCTCTCGATCGTACATGTAAAGGATCAACACAGTGCTCAGACATTTTGCTGTCTACGTCGACCACAAACCGGTACCAGCCGGCGGTGAGGCCATCGTCACACAGTAAAGGTTCTGGGTAGACCGCCTTATAGGCTACACTGCGGTGGATGTCCGTCAGGTTCTTGTAGTTGCCATGGACACGAGGGTCAGACGCCGATTGGGCAACGACATCTGGGCAGAATGCCAACAGTAATTAATGAGCAAGTAGTATCCACTAGTATAAAACTGTGAAACACGTGGAATGAAAACAAATTCCACACACCCACTCATTTGCAAAATCAAAGCGTTGGACACCTTGAACTATTTGTTAAAACTTTTAAAAAGATACTCCAAGACTATTATCAGCAAAAATGGCATTTTACTTCCAATTAACGGTATCATTTCTATAATTTTATTTCCTCTTTTACTGATAGTCATCATCTGCACTACAAATGCCAACATTAGAAGTGCTTTAATCAGATTTAGAGTATGTGTCTCTTTAATAAAAGTCCATACCCTTAGCCACGTACAATAGCTTATCTTTGGATTATAACTGTCCATTTTGTGCAGATATAGATGAAACAAAACTTATTTGTCCAAGGTGTACCACAGAAATATATACCTTCAAAATTTGCCTCTCTTTAAAATATCAGACTATGAAGATAATAATTTCTCTGAGAGATTTCCTTATGTTCACGAAAATTATTAGCTACAAAATGACACAAGAACAAATCTGGAAACTCGTTTAATTTGTTGCAAAACCCGATAAATACTGATTGAATAGACATCATGAATACTTATTGTTTTGAATGACCTTTCAATGTCGTTTTAAAATTAGCAAACTGTATCTACAAGGGATTTCTACTTTCTTTTTTCTTGTTGTATATCTATTCTCTTTAAAATGTTTACAAAGCAGCTCAGACTATATTAAAAGATTAACTCCATATCGAACTGACTGTGAAACGTTGTAATGGTCAATAAGGACGACCACAGGAACCATTTTATTGTTTGTAAATACCTCATGTCCGAATGTAAGACTTAAACTGCGGTTTAGTATTTATTAGAACACCTTATCTGCTCTTCAGGCGGAGGAATACACTTGAAGTCGGTGTACATTGTGTTACACAGGCAACCAATCGTTTGTGTTTTGGGATGTCACTATGACACACAGGAATTTTGTTTTCGAAGACAGACTACTCCAAGAAACAACATATACAGCTGGAAATCATTTCTGTTTACCATTTGATCCATTTCATGCTCATCTCAATCGAAGTTTTCATCAAATTAAACAGCGAAATAGAGTTGCGATGACCTGCCATGTAACCCTAACCCTGTTTTATCATCGTGCCAGCTTTTCGTTTAGGTACGATTGAACTGCTGCAAAAATGTGTGTCAGGTACAAATCTTTACTAAAACATTCTGTTGAACCTTATTTAGCGTAGATTGCAAGAATGAGAAGCCGATTCTCAGAAAAAGAAAAAAAATCTTGCTTGGTAGTCACGACTCTTTAAAGTGAGAGAACGAGTAAAAATGCTGAAGAGTACTGAGAAAAGTGGAGACAACTGAGAAAGATGGAGACAGGAAACAGTTGTGGATCTGTGTGTTTGTGAGTCTGCTGTTTGAACACAACTTTGTGCTTGTGTTCTGTATGTGAACACTACTTTTAAAAGTTGTTTTTTGCTTGTGTGCTGATGTATTTGTGTGTGTGAGAGAGAGAGAAACACGTCATAACGTTTGCATCAATGTGTGTTTACAAACTTGTAAATATATTTTTATCTGATATTAAAATACAAGAAAATTTGCATAAAAATGTACGAAATAATTAGATTCATTCTATTTTCAATACAAACATAATTTCTACTAATTATTAACAATAAAGTATCTTGCAACATTATTGTGTATAAAAGTATCATTCCACTAGCTTTAGTTAATGTCCTCTCTGACTGTACATGTAAACATCATTTGGGAAGAATGTAGATCCTTGCAGAAAGCATTTCATGCCTTGGCTGACAAGGAAGAATGTAATGTTGATAACAACAAAATTTTCGAACCAATCAGTAATGTATGGCAAAGTCTGAGAACTCCGCAGATGGTTCTGACCATGAAAAACAAATTAAGATGTCTGCACACAGTCTTTTACTCAAAAGCTTATCTCCTACCTTGAACCCTTTCCGATATATTTATTTAATTATAACCTTGTCAAATGTTCCATTCTCATAGCGGTGATCACCCGTTATACTTTTGCTTTAAAAACATCATCATTATTCAAGTAGCATGTTCAGTATGTTTTCAGTTGATTTTTTTTTTTTTGAAAACTGTTGTCTGGCCTCTAATATATACAATACATCTTGATTATCTATTTCTGTAGCAGATAGAGAAATTTTTCTTTCTTTGAAGCTCGCAAGCAATAAACTAAACAACATACAGTCGCATCCCACACACCAGTACCATTGACACACACACACACCTCTGAAGCAGACAAACCTGTTGACACTTGTTGTTTTGTAAACAGAGACACTGGACCTCGTGATGTAAAAATCTGTAATGACGTCATATCATTACATCACCAGGTGATGACGTGGTGATAGACTGAGAGTAGAGGACGACAAACAATAAAAGACAATTGTTGGTGTAAGAGACTGACATACGACTACTGCAGGTGACAGGTGTGTCAGTGTCAGTGTCAGTTACTTTCTTGCGGCAGGGGAGACAATCACAAGTTGTGACGTACAGCGGGACATGAGCTCAAGTCGGACAGCGGTACGTTTTATTTGTTGTAAATACTCAGATGTAAGAAATCCGTGATCAGTGTTCTCCAGACAGACGACGACTTTTCTCTCCAGACCACGAACATGATGTCCACCTGCCACCCACACCACGTCACTGCGGGCCGTGGCCACGTCCTCGATGTCATCATCCTTCATCACCTGCACTGGGATACCCGCTTCTTGCAGTCCTGTGACCACACCCCACTGATCACTAACGTTATCCCAGTTCAACACCAGCACGTCTCTCCACTGTAGACAGGGTGGTGTTGTGCCGCCACTGGTAGAGGTCAATGTTGTAGATATTGTTGTGCGTCTCCCTGTCAACATGGATATAAACAATAGCATCGTGACGTCATCACGTAAACAGAGAGACACACGTCACTAACACAGTCTTATTTACAAGACTGTTTCTTACCCGTTCGTTATTTATCACATAGGTAAGTGTTTAACTGTAAACAACGTTACACTACACAATACACACACCTACCTGTAACACCAACACGGAGACTGTGTATGAAGCTGGCCACCTCACGACCACACGTGACACAGTCAAATAGCACGCAACCTGAGTGACCCTGACCTCGGTGACACAGTCGTGTGACTGGCGGGCCGTCTGTGTGGTCGGGCACACCTCGCTCACTGTACGGCCGTACATCACGGTGTCTAGTGATCCTCCAGTCCTGCTCGACTTCCCTGACAACGGCCGGAGGAGAGCGGAGGGGTCTGGTTAAATATTCCACTTGCCAGCCGTCCGGTGCATGTCCATGGAAACAACTTGCCGCCCACACATAGAGACGAGGAACTAGTGTCAGCAGCCAGCCACAGAAAATCTCGAAGAAGTTGGTATTGTAGCTAAGACTGTAACATAGGATGTAGCTACACACGTTATAATAATACTAGAGAGACTGAAGAAGGCACTAGACATGAGAATGAGACCAGAACAAGCAGGGTTTCGCCAGGACAAATCATGCACTGACCACATTGCATCCTTTCGTATCATCATAGAACAGTCCATCGAATGGCAATCCTCCCTATATATAACCTTTGTGGACTTTGAGAAGGCCTTCGTCAGTTTAGACAGGGACGTCATCTGGAGGCTGATGAACCACTATGGTATTCCGCCTAAATTCATAAACATCGTCCAGGGACTGTATGAAGACTCATCCTGCCAAATTATCCATAATGGCAAACTCACTAAACCTTTTGTAATGAAGACTGGTGTAAGACAGGGTTGCATATTATCACCGACAATCTTCCTGATGGTCATAGACTGGGTTATGCGTAAGACGACCCAAGACAACAACACCGGTATCCAGTGGACCTTCACTAAACAGCTAGAAGACCTGGACTTTGCAGATGACATTAGTCTCCTATCTCATCGGCGGCAGCATGCACAAACCAAACTGAGCAAGCTAGCAGAGGAAGCAGAAAAGACCGGCTTAAAGATCAACACAAAGAAGACCGAAGTGATGAAATTCAACAACAAGGAGGAACTTTCAATCCAGCTTCAAGGAGAGAACATCCTAGAAACAGACCGCTTCACATATCTGGGGAGCATCGTCAGCAAGGATGGTGGAGCGGACGACGACATCAGAAGCCGAATAAACAAGGCCAGGCATGCTTTCAACAGTCTGCGCCCCACCTGGAACTCCCGAGCATTATCCCTTCGCAGCAAGACCCGCATATTTAACACCAATGTTAGGGCAGTCCTACTGTATGGCTCTGAAACTTGGAGAGTGACAAACACCATCAACAACAAGCTCCAGACCTTCACCAACCGATGCCTTCGCCATATTTTGAGAATAAGATGGCCTGGGAGGATCTCCAACAGCAGCCTGTGGGAAACAACTAACCAGAATGCCACTAGTCAAGACATCAAAAAGCGCAAGTGGGGCTGGATAGGACACACCCTGCGCAAACCAGCTGACACCATTGCCAGGCAGGCACTTGACTCGAACCGCAGGGGAAGAAGAAAGTTGGGAGGCCAAAACAGACTTGGAGAAGATGAATAGAGAGCGAGGCAAAGGCTGCCGGAACCACATGGGTCCAACTGAGGGGGGCTGCCCAAAACCGGGTCCGCTGGCGAGGTGTTGTTGCGGCCCTATGCTCCTCGAGGAGTAGCAAGGAATGATGATGATGATGATGATGACACGCGTTACACTGTGTACTATTATTAATTTGTGATTCTGTTTGTGTATCATGTGTAATATTGTTACCAATGATGTCATCAAGTAATTGACGTCACAATAATGACACGTGTTGCAACACAATCTGTGTAACAGCCGATGCTTCAAAACAAAAGTATGTTTACAACACAACACCTCCATCTTTGAGGAGACATCACCTGTTAAGCACCAAATAGTTGTAATACAGTAAATGCAGACAGCATCTACCTGTGTGTCTATGATCACATCACACGCTGTACAACTCACCTGAAATCATTGCCTACTTCATCAGCGATGACGTACAACGACCCTCCACTCGCCGCCTGTGACAAGTCGTTGACGGCCTTCTCCACGTCTTTACCGCCATCAAGGTCATACTGCAGGAGGTGAGGCTGACCGGGTGATACACCTGCTGACTGTTGTGTCTTTACTGTCTGCAGCAACAGGTGATACAACATGGTGCACGCTGCACGACTCTTCCACCATGTACTGACAACGTAGACGTGGTGACCACATCGCAGCCACTCTATGGCCATCAGCAGCAGCACCACAGTTTTACCTGTACCGGGCGGTCCGGTGACAAAGAGTGTGGGAGGCGCCGTGTGTAGCAGGTGAACTTGCTCCGGGAAGAGTGTTATTACAGCAGTGTAGCACTCTCCTGTCCACCACACGGCCTCACCCAGGGTCTTGACACTCACACGTGGAGGACATGTGCATGGCACAGTCACTGTTGTCGCCGGACCACAGAACCTACAACAAACGAGTGTGACCATTTGATGTTTAAAAATTCTGGATAACTAGGCAATCCGCAATTGCTTTCGCCTTTTTTTTAGTATCTGTGGACTAATGGGCACATTTAGTGCTCTTGGTTTATTTAATTCATTGAGTAGACAGTCCTGAAGGTTCGGAAGGGGTGATTTTTTGCATACTTTCTTTTTTTTTTTTTTTTTTTTTTGAGATAATACTCCTTACTTACTTGCAACTTCTCTTACAGAATAGTATTTAATTAAAAATAGGCGCTTATGAACAAAAAGAAAACATAAGCAGAGTAAGAGGGACAGGAAAACAAATAGCATATTAACAATAAAAAATAATAACACCACTAGCGAAGAATAAAATCACAAAGAAAACGCAGAGGAAGAAAGAAAGGTGTGGAAAGGACTACACATTATGGGAAAGGATGTTATGAGTAATGTTTACAGAAGAGGTGTGTTTTCAGTTCACGTGTAAAGGATTCAGTAGTGAGTAGGTGGCGGGTATGGAAAGGTAGAGAGTTCCGTTGTTTCGCTGCACAATAACTAAACATCCTGTGACCATAATGAAGTGTCAAGGCGGCCATACATATCAGTGTTGCAGGTGACAGACAGTACGACCGGGTTTCTGGCAGTGATGGTTGTCGCTGTTTTTAGCCGTGAAGACATCTTGCTTCGTGCTAATGATGCAAGGTGCGTGATGTGTGTCACTCGGTACAACACTCTGGGTAGGACTGTTTATAAGGGTACCTTGCATGCCAGTTAACGCAGAGACAGAGACTAAAATTGTTGCTCACACAAAGGAATAGACTGGCCACACTAATGAGGACCTGCTGACCGCTGCTCCAGACAGACCTCAGTCACGTGCCGCTGTGTCTATCTAGTAGCTACTCCCAACGACGTGTAGAGGTGACCAGAATAAGCTTTCACCTGCTCATACGCCAGGGTGTGAATAAAGGAAAGAAAGAAAATGAACGAATTGAAACTGTTTCAGATCCAGAAGTATCCGGACAGACATCTAAGATCCACTCAAGCTTAGTCACGTGATCAGCTCTACGTGGTTAAGTGTACCTTGGGATAGCAGCGTCACGTAAGGTTAGACTTAAGCGAAAAAGGTTCTTTAGACCTCCATACATGTAGTCATGCCTGAAGACGCACTGGAAAGAGAACACAGCTATATATCTCAATATTCATTTAAACCCAAAAAGCTTGATTAATGATCTTATCCTCGGCAGACACAATGAGGTAACAAGCGATTTTCAAGTAGAGAGACCAACAGAGCCAATGACTTCATCACGACCAATGCTGTTTTCTGGACAACAAATACTTACCTGAAATAAACTTGTTTCTATCATATCATACATTTCTACAACTCACCTGGCTACCAGTGTCCTGTACACGTCACGTGTCATGTGACTGTCAGGTCCAGCCCCAGCCACACGTCGCTGCCACCAGTGTCCGAGTTCCCTCAGCACGTGACTACTGACGTCCCACGGTGTCTTGGGGTCAGACAACTGATCACAGCACAGACACAGACCTGGGATGTCGGCGGGGTCTGTTCTTCCCAGACACCGACACAGATCCTGTAATACAACCACGTGATCAAAAGAGCGTATTCTTTAACAGTTGTGGTGTTTAAACTTAGCAGCTTTTTGAAAATTATATCATCATCTGATGTCACTAGCCAGGGCTATCCCCCTTGGCGGCTTGTGTGTATGTGTATAAATAGCAGTGTACTACTCCACCGCTACAGTGGAGCGCCTTTCTCAGCAGCACTGACCACAGAAGGGGTCATCCAGTGCATGACGATAGATTGTCTTCAAGGGACAAAATTGTTATAAGTATATGAGAGAGAGATGTGGCCATATAAGATTACTCCACAAACTCATGCGGGCTACTTCTGAACGTAAGTCGCTTACGAGTAAAAAAAAACTGTATTTAATTGGTCTGTAAAAAAGTGAAATGTACACAATATTATAAGTTTACTTGAGCTATGCGGGTGTCGCCGGAGATGGCCTGTTGAAGTTGACGAGCCGTGAGGTTGGGGAAAGCGATGGTCTTAGTGATGCGAAGACCGGGGGCGATGTCGGACACCAGGTGAGACAACATGGCCTCCGCCTTATCCAGCTGTAACACGGCGTCTTTCAGCTTTCGTTTTATATTATTATGTATTTCCTGCTGTGACATTTTCAGTTCCTGTAGGTTGTCACCAAATGCTTTAACTTCAAGTACGACCAGACCAAAACCTCGGTGAAGAAGAAGTACATCAAAGTCTCCTTGTTTCCAATTTCGGGGCAGACACGACGGAAGACTGAGGGCTACAGGTAGCTGGGCAACTGCGGCTGAGTAACAAGGTTCACCCAAGTACTGTCCGAACTTCAGCTGACTAAGTCCTACCAAAACTTCTTTGTTCTGTTTAGACATTGTCTGCAGACACATGAGAACCCGATTCATGGCGGCATCGTCTCTGGTATCACTGTCCTGAACTCGAGGAGGTTGAGGTCTGGGAGCCTGACCAGCAGCAGGTGGAGTCATCGCTTGTTTGCTGGACTGACCGGCCTTTCCAGGTGCTGGCTGAAGGACCACAATATTCTCACCAGCAATGGACTCTCTGGTCATCGGCACGCGGTTGAAGTAGACAGGAGGCAGGAAGTAGGCGTCAGAGTCGAGATCAGGGAACGCGGCCTCAACCCATTGTAACCAGAATGTCTGGGCTTGTTCTGATAATGTTAACTGCATCAAAGCCGCTTTAGTAGATGAAACTGAAAGCTTGACGTATTACTATAAGTCAGTTTATTTCAACTTATCTTTGACAAACCTTTATTATTTACTTTTACATAAAACTATTCTAGTTTTCGGAAAGGAAATATTTATTACAAATTACCAATGGTATTATTGTTTACCACTTAGTATAATTCATGTTCAAATCGCTTTTTTTCAAATTGACAATTGTGCTTATACAGTGATACCTCGGTTCTCGAACATAATTCGTTCCGGGAGGACGGTCGAGAACCAAATTGTTCGAGAACCGAAGCAATGAAACCCATAGGAAATAATGGAAACTGGATTAATTCGTTCCAAGCCCCAGAAAATGCCTATTTACTGGCCTAATTTGTATATAATATGTAGAAAAACATGAGTCTCAACAAGAAATAAGAAATAAACGTGTATTGATTAAAACAAACAAAAAAATAAATAAAATGTACTGTACAGTACAGTAAATTGTGTTTCATTTACTGTACCTGTACCAAACTTTATGGCAGGAGGGAATGAATGTGGAGGGAGGAGGGAAGGGGGATGTTTATTGTTTTGAAGGGGAGTCCTCTACAATAAAAACAGAGGGTAACTGCTCTTCGGGTGTTTCTGTTCTCTGTATCTTTTGCTGAGGAGAATCAGAATCTTGCTCTGCAGTTGCTTGTCTGATTTCTTTACGGAAGAATTTGTCAATTGTTTGCTGTTTTTTTCTCCTCTGCACTCACACTGATGACGCAAGCAAGGCGCGCTGGGCCGAATGAACGCCATTCGGTTCAACTCGGCTCATCTCGGACGTTCGGATGTTCGAGTTCCAAATATTTGTTCGGATTCCAAGACAAAATTTTCTCGAATTTCCTGGTCGAATACCAATGTGATCGAAAGTCAAGGCGTTCGAGAACCGAGGTATCACTGTATTTATACTGTTAGCTCATCATGTAGTTTTTATTTAAATAAATGTGTAAACAAACAAACAAACCTTTTTATTGATGAGCTTGACTGCTTCTTCGATCTGAGATGGAACACCACTGATGATGACAACATTCCTACCGAGTAAAGGTGACGAGTTGACATCAAAGTTTACCGCAGCGCCTGACTTTTTTCTCACCTCGTCAAGTAGAAATAGGTTTTCTGAAAAAAAAAATATATTTTTGATCGTAAATTTCTATACAAAAATCTAGCCGACAGCTGCATTTCAAACTGTTATTAATACAACAAACTAAGTGGTAATTATAGTTTTAATGCTCCTAATATCTTGAAAAATGCATAATACAGTCACTACATTCTTCACCTCATCTCAGTTATATTATCTGTTTTCGTTATACGCCATTCTCTAGAAAGTACGAGCGATCAGCATGTTGACAATGAAATATTATCTTTTGTTTTCTTTCTATTCAACTGTTCTAGTTTGTTCCTGGAGGATGATCAACACCTAACAAATAGTACATATCCTAGCAGTCTCTGGTCAACAGAAGACCCCAGTGATCAAAGACAACAACATCCTTTCACAGCTGTACTATGTAACGATTCGCGATTCAAGCGAATTTAGTTAGATTTCTATTTTTTATTGTCTTCCATGCCAGGGGAGGGCAGTCGCGCTGGTGCTGACGCGGTCCCCGCGCAACTCATTCTTTTACGTCATTAATGGTGTTTGACGTAAGTGAGCTTGGCAAAGAGTAACTATGGCGACTACAGTCTATTGAGGAAGAAGCCATGTCAACTCTTCGATACGGTGTTTATGATTGGTCGCCACTGACTCCAAGAGGAATTGCTAAGAGGTCATCTTAGTTACCTTGTTGCTAATGGCCTGATTGGTCATTAGAAGAGAAAGGGAGAAAGTAGTTAGGGAAACGAACGTCTCTCTGGACAGACGGAGACGAGCAGTCAGTGGGATAAGACCTCTGAAGAGGAGTACAATTTCGTTAACGGTCTTCAACGTTAATCTTCGACGTTCATCCATAAGAGGTGGAGCCCATAGTATATCGACTACACCCATACAAGGGATATGGCGTTATCTACCTTGGATTTCGAACTTTGTGATTTCCAGTTTTATCAACACGCTGGTTTGGATGTAACCCTTTTGTGAATTCATTTGGATTTAATGTGCCGGACCTATCTGTCATCTCATCTGTCCGTCGGACAACCATAGGGGTATGTAGGACAGTAAGGTGGAAGAGTGCGGCGAGCGTGGTTTACATGTAGATGTTTAAGCGCGCTCGCATACATTTATAACACACTCTTCACAAAACGCTACATATTCAACCGATGGAAAAAATGTTGCAAAGAATATAACTATTTCTAGCTGAATATAGACGCTAATATCCTTCACTATGACAAAAAGAGAATAAGCAAATCCCTATTCCTACTAGTTCTATGGGCAGAAGTCAAAAGAACGGTAGAAAGTTATAAAGGACGAAAGGGACTTTCCTTTGCTTAACCACGCCCCAGATGACCTACTCAACGAAGGTGAAGATGAAACAACAAAGGCCCTTACTGTTGTCTGCTGAAGTGACTAGAAACGTGCAGAATGGTCCAAAGAATGAAAGCAGTAATTTTTCATATTCAGTCTAGAGAAAGGAACCAGTCTAATCATCCCACCAAGCAAACTCATGTTGAAAGCAATACAGAATCGTATCAGCACTGCGACAGAAAAAGCTAATAGAAACAGAACAGACTGGCTTCATAGCAGGTAGGAGCACTGTCCTAAGGAGAATGTTCCGGATACCGCGCACAGAAGACAAAACCAATCACAAAGCACGGTTGCCACAATCGTAGGACACCAGTGACCCCTACTCCATGGAGTCAAAGACAGGCTAACCGGGTTTGGCCATACAGCCCTGCACGAAACATCGGTCAAAGACCGTTCTTAATTAAAGACAGGCGCGAGTTTTGGGCCTTGTCAGGTACGCGTCGTCAGTCGTAGCTGCCTCTGTGTGTGTGTCAGCGTGCTGTGTTCCTGTAGTATACATTTAGTTAATATAATTAAACTCATACGGGCTGAAAGTGAGGCTGCTTTGTTTTGTGAAAAAAATAGCGTGCAATTGTCCAGGCGTCTACGTGTATTGGAGTGTGTTTGACAATCATATTCACACAAATTAACATCCTCAGATCCATCTTGGTTTACTTCTAGTTCGACATTTTACCTGCCCTAAGAGCCAATATCGAATTTAGAACCATTTAAGAAAGAAAATTTCCAGCATTTTTCCGTAGCGACACATAATGTCAGTTCAAATGTGAAAAAGTGGAAAATGGAATGTAAAAACACTAAACTCAGTGCAGCTGAAAATCTGGTTTACGTTTCGCACATTATTATCACTGACAAAACCTCCCGCAAGTCAGACTTGACCAGGAACTGTAAGACAGGGCGGTGTGAACAAGTCCATTGTGGTGAAGCCGCCTTTTCTCCTGTTGCAACTCTTGTCGTTTCTTTTGCAATGAGCGAAGTAAACGCAGCAAAATCTATAAGAAGACTTGCTTATTGACCAATATATCATTGTAGGTGATAACAAAATCCTCGGCCAGGAACTGCCGGGTATTCAGCTGAAGGGCATCTCAGAGGAATCTCTCCAGCAGTGCATACAAAAATGCCAGACAATGAAGATAAAATGCATTGGACTTTAGAGTGTTACAACAAAGGTTTAACCACGGAGTGAAATTCAAATGAATTTTTTCTGACACCAGCCCCGTTACATTGACAGACACCTCGTAACATCATCAGAATCCCTGCGAGGTGGATTTTAAGAAGCTGCAACTGAAGTCACATTTGGTATACATGACCGTGAAAGGCATCTATCCCTGTACAAGTTAAGGAACGAATAAACGAAATATTTCTCAGAGAATAACACGAACACCAAACTCACCTGTATTCTGAAGTAGTGCAGCCTGTTCGTCGGTCACGGCGTGTAGGTAAACTTCGACTCTTCCGCCGCCTCTAGAACTTTCTCCTCCAGGGCCTCCTTTCCAGCATTGTCCCTGTAATATTTATTACAAATTTACATGTAACATCCTAGACTGAACTCCTTATACACAGCTTGTCTGATAAAAATACGCATAAGAGTATATTTTACAATAATTTTTACAAATCGTTAAATTTCTTTTTACCATTTATGCAAGTTGTAACCTCTCTAACCTTGACCCGGCTAACCCCAACAGACTCACAGTCCTGGGTTGACTGCACCTTGTCTCACCTGTTGTGAAGCAGACGGCGGGGGACCAGACATGGCTGACAGTGGTCTCCCCTCAGCAGGACCAAGTCTATAAGAGGCAGCGACTGTCGTCTGCGGTCTGTCAGGACAGGCTATAGACTGTCATGTCCTCTCTGTGCTTGATGAAGGTAGACAGCTAGGATGTCAAATGTGGGAGACACTAAATGTAGTGAGATATTTATTGTCCAAGACAGGGATGCCCAACCTACTGCCCGCGGGCCATATCCGGCCCGCGACACGGTGCCGTCCGGCCCGCGAAGCTTCTGCCCACAGTAAAGGAAATCGGCATGTTAGTAATAAAGAAAACCTAAGAAAGAAAAAAAAAAGAAAAAAGGAAAGAAGAAGTATTCATCCCTACGTAGGGGCGTCTCTCAATATTTCGATGGATTTCATTCTAGATTTTCGTCTTGGGAGGAAACCAGTGTTTGAGAACGAGGGATGCCGCATTCCACAGGGGATTAGTAATCTTTTGATTGATTAATATTTGAATCAGTCGTTAAATAAATTGAAAATACAGACTCCGGGCTTTCTAGCAAGGTATAAAACAATGGGGTTCTGATAAGGAAGCAATACCGAAACAACGTTTGAATTTCGTCATTTTCCTGTGGAAATCAGGACGGATCGCCTTGGGGTACCTCGATTAAAATGTATTTTCTGACAATTTATAACTTTTATTTTAACAAGACAACTTCAAATATCTCACTAATTACTACATAATTAATGGTAAGTACAACTTGCTTCTAATAACAATGGTATCTGCTCTATGTTTTTTTCTTTTTTGTATTTTTGCGGTGAAGTGGCCCGCAACACTGCTGTCCGAAATGTCCGCAGGCCGAAAGATGTTGGGCATCACTTTTCCAAGGCATTCCACATTGTTAGCGCCACTTGTCAAAATATATCACGTGGCTAACTGTAGTAATTAATACAATTCCCGTATACGTACACCTATACAGCAAAAGTCAATAGGTCTGTACAGCGCGAGACCCAACAATACTTCTGTACGACAGGGGGACATAACTATACCTCCTGGTTTGCGATAATGAGCTTCAGTCTATTAATTGGCAAATTGAAAAAAAAGTGACAAAAGAAATTATAACTTTGAGGGATAAATCGGGCTTGTGTCACATGAATGATACAGCGCGAAAAAAATTAGCTTTCGTCCCGTGACAAGCAGGTGCACAAACACTGATTAAACATTGATATCGGATATGATGCGATGTTGCCTTGACCTTTGAAGAATAGTTACAGACAATTAGCTATAATGAGCTCCTGTATACTTTTCTTAAAATGTCCTGCCATGTTCACTATGTGCCACAATGTTTTCAATTCTTCGGACCTCTGCGTGTGTGTGTGTGTGTGTGTGCTCGCACGCTCGATTTTGTACGCTTTTACAGGGAGGGGAGAAGTATATTTTCTTTACTTTTAACTCAATAGTCGAAACTTTCTATAATTATCAAATCGCACTTTTACATATTTAAAGTACTATGGATTTGTCGTCTGACAACTATATTCGCAAATGTCTAATACAAAAGATAGTGAGGCGTTCTTTAATAAACATTAAGCTTCATTACGAGACTGCTTATAAAAGTGTCGAGTGGCTCTTTAATCTTTATTTGCAGCAGCTACTCTATGTACACACCACTGTATACACGTTTTGTTACAGCACGTGTTGTTTTTAATACCAACTCATTTACGAAATCCGATTCGTTTTTATTATATGTAACAGTACTGTTTATACCTGATTATAACACAGCAGCAGGTGTTATAGCGGGACAACACAAAGGTAGATAATTGACTTAAGCCGCGAAATAAAAGTTTGTCTACCTGTACAGGTGAGACGGCATCGCTCTGTCACTAACGGCGTCTACACCATTTGTACAGGTAGAACTGACAGCACCGACAACTTTAAAGGCCACCAGTCATGCCGAACAGCTTCTCCGAGCTCCCATGCATACAAATGTTTGCTGCTATTCACCCTCATCAGTGTCCATCATCATTAGCACTTTTAGGAACGTTAGTGTGAAAAATAAACATACAATCGATTATCGATAATGAAGTCTTCATGGGACAGGATTCCGTAGATTGGGTAGGGGTATCATTTCTGTCACCAGGTCTAACACACCGTCGATACACCCACCAAATAACGTCGACATTTCCCGCATGCGCCTATACTAAATGATCTACACTTTTTAATTACTTTGCTGAACCCCCAACATGCATTACCCCAAATAACAACACGAGGCAATTTAGTATATTTAAGAAATTATTAATCAACGACAAGACTATTAAAATTACCAAATGATAAAAGGGAATACGAAAAGAACAGGCAAGGTTGTAAGAAGCTGATTCACTAACTTGGCTAATTACCTAGGTCGTCCTGTTTACCTAACTACACTACTTAATCCTAATCTAGATAACTAGTGAGTCACATCTATCCTTAACTGTCACACTCACAACATTGCACAATCACACTTCCAGTACGATTCTCATGCACACGTCACTTAACTCTGTCCACGTGCCTTTGCTGCGTGGAGTCTTAGTCCCCGCAGGACACACACACTGTCACTTGTTGTCGTCCAATGGCTATCGTCGTATGGAGAGCTCTCTCACATGAACATCAGTGCCGATTGCGGTGGCCAGAGCAACCTGTCTGTCACGTTGTTATGCAGGTCGAAAGTTGGTCTCCCGTTACGCGCAGATACGTCTGGGTCGTGTCCTTGTCTCCTCAAGACTTTTTTTGTCGCCTGAGGCTAATGGTAGAACACGAGGAAGCAAAGACTTGAACTGCGAAGTCACTTTGATGTCTTCTCCCCAAAAGTCTCTAGTGAAAAGCGCTGAGCTTGCATCTAGATCTTTCCAGAGCAACATGCGTTCAATTGGTCAGTCACGCCACATGACACACCACAACCAATCACGCTTCACAGTTATCACGAGAAGTTATCATCAGCTCTTGCGTGTGTTACGTCATTTCTAGCAAAAAGTTACGTCATTTCTAGAGAAAAGAACAGATGTGTAAACCCACACTATAGCCCTGTCCACACTATTTCGTGACGTCACCCGCTATTTTATTTCCAAACTTTTCGATAACCAAATACAACCAATTCTGTTAAATGTCTATGAAATATGGGGACTTATTGCTGATATCAACATTATAGAAAACATTTATCTGTTTGCCATGAAACGTTTCCTGGGCGTCACTTCTCGCACTCCAAATGCTGTGGTTTAGGGTTAAGGTGGAAGATGCCAGCCTTATATATGTACATATACAAGATACATTCCATGCTGGCTTAGATCTAGGAAAGCACTAGTAATATTAGAAAAGTTACTTCAAAATAATAATACAAAATGTGGCTGAACCATATAATGATAATATTGTACAAATTTAATTTTGGTATCGTTTGTGAAAACCAAGGCGTTGAGAATGTCTAATTTTTGTTGAAGGAAGTTCAAACTCAGGCAATAGACTGTCATCAATAGGACTGACACGATACTCTCACCTGTAGGATATGTTTTCTGTATATTCTTTTAAAACAGCTTTATCAATTAATCCATATCTTTCTTTTTTTTTCAATTTTTTATATTATTATTAAGCAATACATATCCCAAACATACACAATAAACATGTGCACATAAATTCAACAAATTCTATGATTTTAAGAATACATCTATGTGCTAGACAAAATCCGTAGCTAAAGAGAAGAGATAGAGCGAAAAGGAAAAAAAAAAGAAAAGAAAGAAAGAAAGGTGTCCACATGGCAAGTGTTACATTAATATGTTACACCATGCAATTTACATTAAACAACATAGTCGTGAAATTATATATTTCCAGATAAACTCATAAAATTCATATAATCAGCCCAGCTTATTATAAATTCCTGCTATTTCATATTAACAAGAGCACTAAATTCCTCAATCTTGTATTTTCTATTTAGCTGTAGCATAAAAACTCGTAAGTCTGGCTGTTTCTTCTCTATTTTACATTTATAGATAAACCACTTTGCTTCTAGTAGTATATTCTCTAACGTCTTATCTATTGGACAGTTTGCTTCATATCCAAATAGTATTACAGATTCGTTAAGTGCTAATTTATTTTTTAGAGCATTTTTCTCTTATTGCCTTTTCTAGGCTTGTCTGGTATTGTTAATTGTAGGTCTTGGTCTGTAACTTTAGATAAGCTATTTCTACTATAAGGGAGTGCAGCATATTGTTCTACAACTCTGTCAATGGTCTCATGTACTTCCTTTACATTGTAAGTTTCCGTTAGGAGAGAGGAATTAAATTTCCATAAAGTGTGAGGTATTATTTTATCCCCAAACTAGAGAGTAAGATATATCTTTCACCTCATAAATAAAAACTTTGAAGACACCTTACATTTACATCAGGTATAACAAATGTTCAGTGTCACAACCTTAGCTACTTTAAACAACAGTTCTCAATGCAATGTCCTTCTAGTTACAGCGACGAGACTAAAATTCACTTTGTGCTTGTTTGTCCTACGTATATCACATTTGAGAGAAAAGACTATTCCACCAAAGTTTTATAATTTTTATCTCACTAAAGATTGTCTGTACTCACGGTCGATAATAATCCAGACACAAGATGTCGCCTCGCCATTTACTTCTACAAAATGGAGGAATAAGGAAGTGACCCACTAGTCTTTACTTGGCCGGTGCTCTATTCTCTATTATCTCTTATCACAAGGTAGTGGTACAAAGTCCAGAAGAGATAACATTAGCAGTGGTTTTTTTTATAATTTCTTGCTCGCTGCGTTATTCGAGATAAGACAAAATGTCAAGAAGAAAATTATTTGAACTGAACTGTTGACATCAAAACAATAGTAATAGCGGGACTGTACCTGTCTAATGCTCTCCTTCTCTCTCTCTCAAATACACACACACACTAACACACACACTAACATACTAACACTGACACACTAACAGACACAAACACACATGCTAAATTTAACAACCACTAACACATCCACAAACACACACACTAATACTAACACAGAAACACACACGCTAACAAACACACTAACAGTAGCACACATACTCTAATATTAACACACAGACACACGCACACACACACACTAAGAATAACAAACAGACACAGACACTTTTGCTCACACACACTACCACACACACACACTAACAATAACAAACAGACACACTAACGTAGACACTTACACATACAGACACTTTTGCTCACACACACACACTAACACACTCAGGCACTATCACCATGTAGCACACAAGGCTAAATGTAGTCTTATCATTTTAACCAATGGTTTTACTGCACAAGATTTGCAAAAGATGGAATTTCGTTAGACCATGAGCAGAAGAAGGTTGCTGGTGTCATTTGAGGAGACTTCTTTGTTGGCTTCATAATTAGGGGCTGTTTGTAGACATTTAGTTAATTAAAGTAATAATTACCTTGATTTACCTAGTGACAATAATATGTGCCTGATTTGGGTTCATGATATTTATGTGAATGAAGCACCACTCATTGGTTGTGATCATTCTGAGTTATGCGTCATATCTATCTATCCCTCTTCGTGCATCAGGTTGCACATAAGGCCTCAACCAGAGTCCGCCACCGATGTCCGTCGGCTGAAACCCGCTCCAGTTGACCCCATGCCCAACCCTTTCCTTTCATCCCCCTTTCCACTGTTATTCTCCAAGTTTTCTTTGGCCGTCTGGAGTCCATCGTAGGGCGAGTGTGGAGAGGTCTGCTGTCTGCTGGCGGAGCACATGTCCAATCCATCGCTAACGCCTTTCATGCGTTTGTTAATTGTTGTTACTCTTGCAGATTTTCCTGACATAGGCATTGAAGTTCTTCGCTAAACCATGGAAGGCTTAACAGGAAGTTCTGTGGTCCCGAGCCTCGTTCTAGCAGTTAAGTGAAAAAATTCGTCTGCCAGCTGTCCAGGGGATACAAGTTCGTGATCACACAAAATGATGAAAGCACTCTACAAGATAAGATAATACTTATTTTTTCCCAGTTTGCTATTAGGGGGTACCTCAAAGAAATACCAAACAAACTGTCATATCCTCAAAAAGTGATACACTGATTCCCCATTTCCTTCAAAGTTTGAAACAGTATGCACATGCACTCATATCTGCACCATATAAAAGTGAAGCTAGATTAATGATACCAATTTTCAAGATGTGATGAAAGAGGATCCTCTCTGGTGTGATATTGACCTTTCAATGCTTTAAATTCAAAGTGACTTTGTGTTATGATGACGTGCATATGTACTGAGTAGTTGTGATTGTCAGTTGTGGTGATAGCAAAAATGGTTATGAAATATTTTCTCTTTGATGTGGAACACATCATTAAACTCCACTCATAAACATTCCTAGACTATGCAAAACAGACAAACCACGGACATATGTTGGATATTAGTTCCTGGACAAACTGATTTGATCACATGCACAAGCAGAACCACCAACGCACTCACCGATCAGAGCTTTTCCAAATTCTATAATGAGGTGAGAAAAAACTCGTTTATTTACCCAAACGCCTTAGCGATGGATCTTGTCCAACAGTGGCACCCATGTACTACGGTCAGCACCGCCTGGCACGTCCACCACAGCCTGCTGCTGACAGACGACTGACCAGGACACGCTGAACTCCGAGGTTGACAACAACATTTGGCTGGGGCTGAAATAATAGCCAGCGCCGACACCATCGGACACTTTCATCTCCAAGCTTTGCTCCACAAGAAACATGCGCACAAGGATAGAAGAGGCAATGGACAGCCAACAGCCACACAAGTACGTTAGAAACAGCGCTGAGCAGACGACTGGTGACGTCAAACACAACAAACGTCAGCTGATCTTTATCTGCCCTATCCCTCTACAGCAGGATAAAAATAGCCTGCGACACTGACGCTGAGGTTCGTCTGCTACGAGCGCGTCCATCGTAAAGTGCCTGGATTACATTTCACGGGAAATTACTATAAAAATAGCAAACAAATGTCTGTTGACGACAATGTAGAGAAATAATATACTGAGACCAGCTGACAGTTCAACCGACAGTGATGTCCATTCGCCTAACTGACTTAAGGGGACTGCACTCTCTTGTTCTTCGATCTAAGTCTCCTCTTGATCTGTGTTTTTGTTGTGTATTTACACTCATTTGTGTTGCTCTGTCTTTGTCTGTACCAAACAGAAAACATGCGATCAAGCAAAGTGACCCCAAGACACAGTACAGCTGCAGTCCAACATACAATGAAATGTCTAGTCCCAAGTTATACATGTGTTGACTCCATCAAAACACATCGGGAAAAGGTTTTCTTTAGTCAAATAGATCATCGACACACAGAGGTACAGACGAGTTTTATCTTCGCCCTCATCATCGCTTTCCTGACAGACGACAGTCGCTGTCCACCTTCATCCTCCATCCACATGACGTCACTGAGGGCTAATGTCCTGTCAGCAATGGCTGATTGTGAGATTTCGTGTCATGACATGTCACGGTCAGTGTATAGTGTGTTTTGTGACAAAATGTTGGTAAACTGTTACAGTGTCATGTCATCGTGGTGTAGGTATTGTATCCTGTCATTGCTATTTACTGGTTTATTTGCTATCTGCTGTATATTTATATTGTAAGCCTGCTGTTTGACTTTGTTGACCTTGGCCTGTGGGTGACATGACTGTTAGGACGTAATAACAGTCTGTACCTGTTGTAAACTAGCAATGAAAATTTTTATTAAAACACTAACTGTGAAACGTGATGGCGACATTTATAAACGATTTGAAACAACATTTGTACATCGTGTAAATGTGTTTGTGCCAAACAGTTAAACTTGTAACATGTGTTGTATAAGTGAGCCGCTAGTGTTTGTTGTGTTTACATCAATAAATCTCTTAACTCAATGAAGTGGGTTTTGATGGACCACTCGTGTGTGTATTTAGTCTCAGAGTTCTGTCCCCTTTGTTTACCACTGGCAGTAAACAATATCAGACTGAACACTTTAGTTCACGACACTGACATTACAGTCTGATATTACAGCCCTTTGACAGCACGTGTACAACCTCTTATACACACAGTGACACAGATATCACACTGGTAGACTGACACATTAACACACACACACACCTCTGAAACAGACAAACTTGTTGACACTTGTTGTTTTGCAAACAGAGACACGGACCTCGTGATGTGAAAATCTGTAATGACGTCATATCTAGTATATCATAAGGTGATGACGTGGTGATAGACTAAGAGTAGAAGAGGACAAACACTAAAAGACAATTGTTGGTGTAAGAGACTGACACACGACTACAGCAGGTGACAGGTGTGTCAGTGTCAGTGTCAGTGTCAGTCATCTTCTAACAGCTTGAGGTCAGAGCAGATAATCACAAGTTGTGACGTACAGCGGGACATGAGCTCAAGTCGGGGATAGTTAAAGATGGACACTGGTAAATACTCAGATCTAACTAAATCGTAATCAGACTTCTTCAGACAGACGACGACTTTTCTCTCCAGACCATGAACACGATCTCCACACGTCACCCACACCACGTCACTGCGGGCAGTGACCACGTCCTCGATGTCATCATCCTTCATCACCCGCACTGGGATACCCGCTTCTTGCAGTCCTATGACCACACCCGGCTGATCACTAATACTAAGGTCATACCAGTACAACACCAGCACGTCTCTCCACTGTAGACAGGGTGGTGTTGTGCCGCGACTGGTAGAGGTCAATGTTGTAGATGTTGTTGTGCTTGTCCCTGTCAACATGGATATAAACAATAGCATCGTGACGTCATCATGTAAACTGAGAGGCACACGTCACTAACACAGTCTTATTTACAAGACTGTTTCTCACACGTTCGTTATTTATCACCTAGGTAAGTGTTTAACTGTAAACAACGTTACACTACACAATACACACACCTACCTGTAACACCAACACGGAGACTGTGTAGGAAGCTGGCCACCTCACGACCGCACTCCACACAGTGATCTGGCCTAACACCTGAGTGACCTTGACCTCGGTGATACAGTCGTGTGACTGGCGGGCCGTCTGTGTGGTCGGGCACACCTCGCTCTCTGTACGGCAGTACATAACAGTCACTAGTGATCATCTTGTCCCGCTCGACTTCCCTGACGACGACCGGAGGAGAGCGGAGGGGTCTGGTTAAATATTCCACTTGCCAGCCGGTGGGTATGTAGTCATGGTAACAACTTGCCGCCCACAGATGGAGACGAGGAACTTGTGTCAGCAGCAACTCACACAAAGTCTGCAAGTTGTTGATTCTGTATTCACGACTGTAACATAGGATGTAGCTACATGCGTTACACTGTGTACTATTATTAATGTGTGATTCTGTTTGTGTATCATGTGTAATATTGTTACCAATGATGTCATCAAGTAAGTGATGTTACAATAATGACACGTGTTGCAACACAATCTGTGTAACAGCCGATGCTTCAAAACAAATCTATGTTGACAACATAACACCTCAATCAGTGTCACAACTGTTGAGGAAACATCACCTGTTAAACACCGAATAGTTGTAATCAAGTAAATGCAGACAGCATCTACCTGTGTGTCTATCATCACATCACACGCTGTACAACTCACCTGTACCCACTCACTACTTCATCAGCGATGACGTACAACGACCCTCCACTCGCCACCTGTGACAAGTCGTTGACGGCTTTCTCCACGTCTTTACCGTAATCAAGGTCATACAGCAGGAGGTGAGGCTGACCGGGTGATACACCTGCTGACTGTTGTGTCTTTACTGTCTGCAGCAACAGGTGATACAACATGGTGCACGCTGCACGACTCCCCCTCCATATACTGACGACGTAGACGTGGTGACCACATCGCAGCCACTCTATGGCCATCAGCAGCAGCACCACAGTTTTACCTGTACCGGGCGGTCCGCTGACAAAGAGTGTGGGAGGCGCCGTGTGTAGCAGGTGAACTTGCTCCGGGAAGAGTGTTATTACAGCAGTGTAGCACTCTCCTGTCCACCACACGGCCTCACCCAGGGTCTTGACACTCACACGTGGAGGACATGTGCATGGCACAGTCACTGTTGTCGCCGGACCACAGAACCTACAACAAACGAGTGTGAACATTTGATGTTTGAAAATTCTGGATAACCAGGCAATCCACGATTCCTTTCGCCTTTTTCTTTAGTATTTGTCGATTAATGGGCACATTTTGTGCTCTTGGTTTAATCCCTTGAGTAGACAGTCCTGAAGGTTTGGAAGGGGTGATTTTTTGTATACTTTCTTTTAATTTTTTTTTAGATAATACTCATTACTTACTTGCAACTTCTCTTACAGAATAGTGTTTAATTAAAAATAGGCGCTTATGAACAAAAAGAAAACATAAGCAGCGTAAGAGGGACAGGAAAACAAATAGCATATTAACAATGAAAAATATCACCAGAAGAATAAAATCACAAAGAAAACGCAGAGGAAGAAAGAAAGGTGTGAAAAGGACTACACATTATGGGAAAGGTTGAAGAGGTGCGTTTTCAGTTCACCTATAAAGGATTCAATAGTGAGTAGGTGGCGGGTATGGAAAGGGAGAGAGTTCCGTTCTTTCGCTGCACAATCACTAAATACCCTGTGACCACAATTAAGTGTCAATGCGGCCATACATATCAGTGCTGCAGGTGACAGACAGTACGACCGGGCTTCTGGCAGTGATGGTTGTCGCTGTTTTTAGCCGTGAAGACCTCTTGCTTCGTGCTAATGATGCAAGGTGCGTGATGTGTGTCACTTCGTACAACACTCTGGGTAGGACTGTTTATAGGGGTACCTTGCATCGTGGTTAACGCAGAGACAGAGACTAAAATTGTTGCTAAACAAAGGTATAGACTGGCCACATTAATGAGGACCTGCTGACCGCTGCTCAAGACAGACCTCAGTCACGAGCCGCTGTGTCTATCCAGTAGCTACTCCCAACGACGTGTAGCGGTGACCAGCATACGACAGGGTATGAATAAAGGAAAGAAAGAAAATGAACGAATTGACACTGTTTCAGATCCAGCAGTATCCGGACAGACATCTAAGATCCACTCAAGCTTAGTCACGTGATCAGCTCTATGTGGTTAAGAGTACCTCGTGATAGCAGCGTCACTTAAGGTTAGACTTAAGCGAAAAAGGTTCTTTAGACCTCCATACATGTAGTCATGCCTGAAGACCCACTGGTAAGAGAACACAGATATATATCTCAGTATCCATATACCAGTCTTATTTATTAAAGTAAAGATACCAGCAGAGCCAATGACTTCATGACGACCCATGCTGTTTTCCCTACAACAAAATACTTACCAAAAATAATAAACATTTTTATATCATATCATACATTTCTACAACTCACCTGGCTACCAGTGTCTTGTACACGTCACGTGTCATGTGACTGTCAGGTCCAGCCCCAGCCACACGTCGCTGCCACCAGTGTCCGAGTTCCCTCAGCACGTGACTACTGACGTCCCAAGGTGTCTTGGGGTCAGACAACTGATCACAGCACAGACACAGACCTGGGATGTCGGCGGGGTCTGTTGTTCCCAGACACCGACACAGGTCCTGAAATACAACCACGTGATCAAAAGAGCGTATTCTTTGACAGTTGTGGTGTTTAAACTAAGCAGCTTTTTGAAAATTATAGTATCATCTGATGTCACAAACCAGGGCTATCTCCCTAGGCGGCTTGTAAGTGTGAATGTGTATGTGTATGAGTAGCAGTGAGCACGAGTTAAGGAGGGACGTGTAACGGAACACAGTGTTCACCGAAGCCCAGGATTATGTGTGAACTTTATTGCTGCAATCTCGTATAAGCCAGCGTGGCCGAACGACACTGTGTCGAAATTGAGAGTGAAAAATACCGAGAATGAGAGGAAATCCCTGCATCAACAAGGTACTGGTTGCAATAACTTAATTTTCTAACAGTTTTCCAGAGAAATAATTTGATATGCTTTGCGAATATTTTTAAAATCATTATTTCATCAAATTACAAAATCACATTTTACAGGGTGTTCAATTCGGATATCACTTAAGAAGTAAGCGATTAAATAAAGCGGCTTTACGCTGTCAGTGAACGCGGACAAGCAAAGGAGATAGGGCTCCTCCTTCACTAACTCTTTTTTGCTTTTTGCCTAAGATTACCACAGGAAGTTACAGTGTTGTCCCCATAGCCGAGGTGCCTGTCTAAACAGCACCAGCTGCCTTGCATGACAAGGGAGATAATTGTAAAAGTATCTGAGAGAGAGAGATGTGGCCATATAAGATTACTCCACAAACTCATTCGAGCTGCTTCTGAGCGTAAGTAGCTTACGAGTAAGAAAAACTGTATTTAATTGGTCTGTAAAAAAGTGAAATGTACACAATATTTTAATTTCATGATGTGAAACAGTTTTTACTTGAGTTATGTTGGTGTCGCCGGAGATGGCCTGTTGAAGTTGACGAGCCGTGAGGTTGGGGAAAGCGATGGTCTTAGTGATTCGCAGACCGGGAGCGATGTCGGACACCAGGTGAGACAACATGGCCTCCGCCTTGTCCAGCTGTGACACGGCGTCTCTCAGCTTTTTTCTGATCTTGACAATATCATCCTGTGACATTTTAAGTTCGTTTGTGATGTCACCGAACGACATCACATTGCAGACGACAAGACCGTAATGTCGGTGAATAAGAAGCACATCGAAGTTTCCCTGTTTCCAGTTCTGTGGCAAGTCAGGAGGCAGGCTGGAGGCTCGGGGTAACTGGGCAGCCGCCACAGAAAAACAAGGTTCAGTCAGATATTGTCCAAAGCGGAGTCGTGTGATTCCAACTAACACTTCTCCAGTCTTTTCTGACCAGTTTTGAAGACAGTAGAGAACTTGCCTCATGGCCGCATCATATCTCAAGTCACTGTCCTGAACAGCAGCAGGTGGTGAAATGGAAGCCGCAGCAGTCCTTCCACGTCGAAGCTTTTCTTTAAGAAAATTCAACCTAACTGTGTCTTCTAGTGCTGGCAATTTTACCTGAAAATCCTGACCAGCAGCTGTCTCTTTGGAATGTGACGGTAGTACCTGTACATCCTGACCAGCAACTGTCTCTGTGGTCATCGGCACGCGGTTGAAGTAGACAGGAGGCAGGAAGTAGGCGCGAGACTCGAGGTCAGGGTACGCGGCCTCAACCCACTGGAGCCAAAATGTCTGAACTTCTTCTGCAAGTGTTGCCTGTACGAAGAGGACCTCAGTTTGTCTGACTGTAATAACTTGCTTCTATTTTTTTTTGCATCTTGTTACTGAGTTGCAAATAGCAAAAAAATGTTGTTTTTAAATTTCTAAGCGTTTTGAAGATCGTGTTACTTTTTTCTGACAACTCGTGTTCACTGAAGAATAATCTTTGACAAATTTTCTTAGTTTTTGCGTTATTTTCACTGTTGATCACTCGCATAGTTATTTATTGTATTTATTGTTATGCACTACAACACCTCGTCATTAGTTGTTATTTTTGATTATCAGTTGTTATCATTCATTGTTACTGCTAGTCACTCTTGCTGTCTGCTGTTGATTGCAGCCTCTACTGTTTAGTGTTGATAGCTGTTTGTAACTCTCTGATTACATTGTAGTCACTACTGCACTAACCTGACTACCAGTCATCTGCCTGATGAGCCTGACGACCTCCTCGATCTGAGATGGGACACCGCGGATGATGACAATCTTCATACCTGGTACAGGTGACGGGTTGGGGTCAAAGTGTACCTCAGCGCCTGTCTTCTTCTTGACCTCCTCCAGTGGACGCGCATTGTCTGTAAACAAGATTATTTGTCATCACTGTTCTGTCGGGACATCTTGACCTAGAATGGTTTACCTGTCAGTCACTGATTCTCTGACCACATTTAAGCAAAAACTCAAGAAACATCTTTTGGGAACGATTTCACCGTTACCCTGACCTGACCCTGCTGTATGAGTGTGTGTGTGAGAGAGTGAATGTTGTTCAAGTGTGTGTGTGTCTGTCATAGGGAAGATGCTTGAGTGGTTGTTGGTTATTATGTTTAGTAAATCACTTCTGTAAGCACTCTGTGCATATTGTTGCAAAAGTACGATTTATATGCTCAATATAATTGTCTTTTCATCTCAATAATTAGACGCATCGTTATGATAATGAATTGTCTCAGTTATCTCCACTCTCTAGAATTTACTGTTGAGGTGGTGAGAGGACGAACTGTCTTACAAACGAGGAGAGGACTTATCGTCTCGTGCAAGACCTACTCACATCGTTAAAGACAGACACGTGCGACGGACCTAACCCTTTTTTATCTACATGCTGCACTGTTACAAGTATTGGAACAAATAAATAAATAAAACTTTGCAATGTGCTCCTCATGTCTACATTGTATTATCTTCTAAACTTGTTTTGTGTCTCCTCGCCTTTTTCTTTTCTGCGTCCTTCTGTTGTTACTTTAGGAATATCACAAACTAAAGATAGAATGTACCTGTATCCATAAGTAGCGCAGCCTGTTCATTGGTCACGGCGTGTAGGTGAACTATGACCCGGCCACCACATCTAGAACCTTCTTGTCCACCTCCTTTTTTCCTGGGCTTTCCCTGTGATGGTGGTCACACAGTTACAGGTGAACATCAGAGAATGAACATCGTTCACACAGCTTGTCAGGGTAAAAGGTGCACAAGAAGACATGACAGAATCTTTTTATAATTCATCTTTCACATAGATACTTGTTGATGATGATTGATGATGATTTTTTGATTATTGTTATCTCTTCTGGAACGATTAAAGAAAGTCACGTGACGGAATTAAGCTGAATATTGTTCGTAAAATTAACGATGACTGATTACAACATTTTCAATGACAACCATGACATCACTGCTCTGGTGTGTGACAGGCCACACACTGACTTGTAAACGTGATTAAAGAACATTTGTAACTTTGGTACAAGGATTGACCTCCTTGACCTCTCTCCACCTCACACTTCCCCTAGTAGCAGGTGTCTCCACCTTGTCTCACCTGTTGTGGAGCAGACGGTTGTTTATCAGACATGGTTGACAGTGCTCTCCTCTGTGCAGGACCAAGTGTCTCAGAGGAATCGTCAGAGAACTCAAACTGCACAAAATAGACCCCTATCATCTTTCGGGGGCTCAAGCACAAAACTGCTCAGAGACTGACAGAGTGTTAAAGGTTAAAGGTTATGATGACACTTTCCACGTTGCAACTGATGTGATATAAGGAATGAACATGTAACAATTATCACATTTTTGTAGAAAATCGCTTTTGATTATAACACATACACGTAGCCTTCAGAGCCTGATAAAGACAAAGTAGAAGATATATCTGTATTTGTATGGGACATCTACTTCTGAAACATCCAACAACAATCGTATATAGAAAGTAGAGCTAGACGACCTACAGTAAAAATATTAAAATTATAAAACTAAATAAGCAGTTTCAATGTGATAGCTGGTTGTGGAATTTTTTTTTTTTTTTTTTTTTTGATTGTATACATTTATGTGTTTTCCTTTTTTCTTCTTTAAGAAAATGAATGAAAAAAGCACCCACTTACATCGGGATAAAAATTAGCCACACAATTTTTTTGAAAATTAATTTATTAAACTATCGAGTAACAGTTTGGGTTGAGTGAAAAGACATGAGTGCCTCGAGCAAATATTAAATAGTCATCACTTTGAACCGCCACCTTTACTCCACTACATGTAAAAGTAATTAATATAAATTAACACAGACTGACACATACGTGGGTTTTCTATCGGTGTTTTAAATTTTGAGGGAGCGAAGCCCCTCACCCCCTTATTGCCCCTCACCACGGTTCCTACTCACTGCAATGTAAAGACACGGTGACAGTGTGAGTTCTACATGAAGGGGAAAGTCACTACGTTCTGCACCCCGGGTGTCAGTTCTATTATTAGCTTGGCTAATGGCGGCTGAGCCGATGCCGTGTAGCTGATGATGGACTAAACAGTCGGCTGACAGTCAACAGCCATAGTGAAATGACAAAATGTAATGGAACAGTCATATTATACCAATGAAAAGCCGTATCGTGTAGGAAAAATATCAATGACTGCCCGGTCCTATAGTAACCCCACATCAAAAGGCTCATTGCTAAAGAGACATGTTAAACCGATAACAACACAGCTTTTTATGTAAACAGAAATAATATATCTGCTGATTACCAGAAATATTTGTAAATAAAAAGACTAAGCAGAATAATATTGTCCAATATAAAGTTATTAAGCAAGGATATGCAAGAGACGTGAAACACAAGTGACAATAACTGTGACAGGTGAGCTGTAACATGTGGAGAATATAAATGTACAGGTGCGTGCGTGTGTGTGTGTGATTGATTAGGTACAAATGCGAGAGACTCTGTGGATACATTTTTGTACATTTGATACTGTTCAAACTGCTCATTATTGTTTATACTGATTACATTGGCTATTATTAACCACACTGTCTCTTACTGCTCACACCGTTAGTGACTGAAGACAGAAACACTTACAGTCTGTCGTCACTTGAGGTCCGCTAGTCTGTGGTGTCGCTGTATTCAAGTAGTTCATGTGTTCACTGCATTCCACTTACATTGGTGTGACTACACGAAATAACAATGACTTATCTTTCTTTTAAGTCAAACAAGTAGAAGGTAAAAGCATATATTTTTGAGAGAATATGACTTACCCCTCATCAACTTGATCATAAAGAGGATGTCAAGATGGTGGAATTATGACTGGTCGGAAGTGAACAAACGTTTGCTGTCAAAGTCTATGTTATCGGGTTTTTCCAAAGCATTGACATGATTTTAATGGAGATTTGTCAGAATAATTTATGTACAGATAATTAGGCATGTCTTGTTATGTTTATATAGAAATTACAAGACATTAAATGTTTTATTAATGACAACAGACTAGGTTCAATATGTGAAGTATGTTTGTCATCATTCATGCGGTTTCTCTGGTAGAACAGGACACAGACTAGCAACACAGGCTTAGGCCTCAATTTGTGATTTGAAACGTCTCATGTTTCCTATACCAGTCTATTGTTGTTCTCTTTTTTACTTTTCTATCTGTCCTCTCTCTCTAACACACACGAACGAACACTCTAGGAGGAGTCAGACAAAGGTGTTGTGTGAGGCAACAATTTACAACCTACAGATGGAGGTGAGGAAGTCTGTCAGCAGCTTGTCACACAAAGTCTCCAAGTTTACAGAGAAACTTTCTTGACAGAGGACGGAGATACCTGTGTTTCACTGTGTACTCTCACTCTGTGGATCGACAAGGTGCTTAAGCCACCACACCACTAAAAGGTGAGTTACACCAGCTGGAGGTGGCTGAACACAGGGAAGGCCGCCATATTTCGTGGCGAGTAGCGAGTTACCTCCGACAGCACCGACAACTTTAAAGGTCACCAGACGGGCCCAACAGCTTCTCCGAGCTCCTATGCATACAAATGTTTGCTGCTATTCACCCTCATCAGTGTGTATCATTAATATTTGTATGAACTTTAGTGTGAAAAATAAACATACAATTCATTTTCGATAATACAAATAAGATTGTCGTAAACTCTGGGGCAGGAGTCCGTGGATTTGGTAGGGGTATGATTTCTGTCACCCGGTCTAACACACAGTCGATACTCCCACCAAATCATGTCGACATTTCCCGCATGAGCTAAACTATACTATACTGCTGATCAACACTTTTTACAGTTATCACGAGAAGTTCTCATCAGCTCTTGCGTGTGTTACGTCATTTCTAGAGAAAAGAACAGATGTGTAAAACGGAACGCAGTGAAAAAAAGAAAGTACCCGGTTCTGAACCTTCACATTGCTGCTACGATTTTTACTGTAGGCCTAAAGACTATTAATAAAGGCAATAGTATTGTATTATAATTTGTCTTAGAGAACCTTCAAATGCAAGAAGTTATTGAAAGGCAGGAAGTCGAAACATTTTGTTGTAATTCTATGCACACGCAAAAATTAACATAATGAAACAGTATGCATATGCACTCATATCTGCACCATATACAAGAGAAGCTAGATTAGTGATACCGATTTTCAAGATGTGATGAAAGAGGATCCTCTCTGGTGTGATATTGACCTTTCAATGCTTTAAATTCAAAGTGACTTTGTGTTATGATGACGTGTATATGTACTGGGTAGTTGTGATTGTCAGTTGTGGTGATAGCAAAAATGGTTATGAAATATTTTCTCTTTGGTGTGGAACAGAGCATTAAAACTCCTCCTCATAGACATTCGCAGACCATGCAAAACAGACAAACCACGGACATATGTTGGATATTAGTTCCTGGACAAACTGATTTGATCACATGCACAAGCAGAACCACCTACGCACTCACCGATCAG
>SRHC01001663.1:48567-77191 GCA_004794325.1 Pomacea maculata
ATTTATGTGAATTAAGCACAACTCATTGGGTGTGATCTGTTCACGACAATGTAGAGAAATAATATACTGAGACCAGCTGACAGTTAAACCGACAGTGATGTCCATTCGCCTAACTGACTTAAGGGGACTGCACTCTCTTGTTCTTCGATCTGAGTCTCCTCTTGATCTGTGTTTTTGTTGTGTGTTTACACTCATTTGTGTTGCTCTGTCTTTGTCTGCACCATACCGTGTCCACCTACACACAACTTCCTATCAACTGCCACCTTCTTACATCCCGCCATAATGATTTCTTCTTACAGTTCGCCGGTGAAAAGGTCACACAGTCGATGCAGTGTGTTTTATGGTGTAGACACATATTATTAGTGTATAGACCTAGTGATTGTATATATATAATAGAGCTAGTGGTGACAATTACCTTGCTGGGTGTAGTGCATGCTCGGGAATACTTTCATACCAAAGATGTCATACACAGGAATGTGAAGGGTAGCCATGTTTTATCACCAGGTAGCCTACAGGTGTGTCTCACTGACTCCACAACTCTCTTCCTTCTGATCGTTGTAAGGCAGCCAGGGCAAGCTATTTGGTTATTTGTTTGGTTATCTCTTAGTTATTTTATTATTAGTTAAAGGTTGACTACCGTTCTTTTCACATCGTTGTTGTCAGCTTTTCTTTTTAGATGAAAGACACTGCTCGTTAGTGATTACCTTCTGTTGCCTGCTTCCTGAGTGAGCGGTGTTATCTTCATCGGTAGCAGCGCCTCTTTCTTTAGGTTTAGTACTCGGTCTGTAATCTTACTTCTTGTGATGTGAACTATCGAAAACAAACACGAGTCTTTGTTTGCTGGATGAGGTCTACTTTGCTTTTACATTTTATTGGCTGCCTGCTCTCCCCGTCGCCCCTCTATTCCTTGGGATTCTGTAGTTTTCTGGGAAGATATAGTCAACGTACGTTCGCTAGTGCTACTTTCGAGATTTTTTTTTTTTTGAGATCTTTTTGTTAAAAAAACAGAAAACATACAACACAAGAATAACCACCACCACAGCGCAGTTCACTGCTCTGTGTCTTGGAAAAGAGGATGAGTTAACTGGGTGGTTCTAACGTTTCTCGAGACAGTCGAGACCAAGCAGTTGGAGAGTACAGAGCTCCGTGGAGAGTGAACAGTGTGTGAGGTTAACTGCCTGCAACGGATATCCAACGTTTTTCCCAGTGGAGTATTATCGTGTGTATTCCGAGTTGTGGTGTAGTAATTAATTCAATCGGAATATAACATCTTCGCCGATACGGCTTTAATCTCTCCTTAGCTTCACGAACGGCGTGAAGTAATTCATTGGACATAACCTGCTGGTCCAGTCAGTGATCTCGCCAGCCGTCTGCTAACCGTAGGAGGGAGGTTGACGCTGAGGGAGTAGTGCAGCGGTTCTCAACCTTTTACATGTGACGACCCCCCTGACGAACACCGGTACGTCCGCGACCCCCCTTAACCAGCTAGGTCGGTGGAAGAGCGGGGGGGGGGGGGGGCCTTAGCTAACCTCGAACGCCGCGTCGAGGAAATCAATGCAATTCAACAACGGAAGAGCAAAGTTCGTATCTGCAAGAAGTATAACTGTTAATGAAATTTTACTAAAGCAAATTCTGCGGTGCTAATAAACATTATTTTATTGGACACTCACTTTGATTAATGAGAAGGTTGAGCCTGCTTGCTGTTGCATAGAGAAGCGAACCTGGGTGCGATGTTCGTACCCACTGCTATTTGCAGCTCAGCCTCTGCGTCCACACGATTTCCGTATTTCGACTTCAGTGCTGCCAATGCTGAAAATCCTTGCTCACACATATATGAAGTTGAAAATGGCTTGCAGTTGCGTAGCAGCATCTTCTCCTATCATGGTCCGTACAATGTCCATTGCTGCAGGCAGTATTAATGACTCTCCGATCGTATGTGCTTTTTTGTTTTGAGCAATGCGATAGGAAACTTGATACGAAGCCATCAAAGCTTTCTTAGGAATTGATGTATGTGAGACAAATGTTTTTTTGTCTCTTTTGTATTCTTGCAATTTTCGTTCAAAAAATTCGAGAGGTTTGCAAGCTAACTCCGCATGCCGAGTTTCCAAATGGCGCCGTAGTTTGTTTGGCTTCATACTATCTGGAGCTAATATTGCGAGGCAAACAACACACTGTGGCCGTTCTTTACCATCAACAATAATGTTTGTAAAACCAGTTTTCAAGTATTCATTGTCATACTTTCTTACTTTCGTAGCAGGCCTTTCTGGTTTTTCATCGGCTCCAGCACCCAAAACTTGCACATCGCTCGTTTCTTCACTTTTTCTTTTCAAAAAACCACCGCAATCAGTTCCTTTTCGCAGCACAAATTCATGGCTATCTTCTTCAGAACAAACACGTGTACTTGCATCCAAAATTTGGATTAAAACTGTTGTCTTTATCCAGTCGCAGCGCATTGTCTGGTCATGGCCTTCTGTCAGGGACCTATAGAGTACTAGGACTGAGCACGTGCGAATGAAAGGGTGTGAATGATGGACGTTTCCTGAATGCGTGCCTTTTAGAAGTTTTTAAAAAAAAGAGAGAGGTGTGACTGGAGAGGGAGAGGGGAGTCAGCGATGAGAGATTGGGGAAGAGAGAGGGCAAAAGGTGAGAGGAGGGAGATTGGAGGCTTAATTGTTGAGAGGGGGATTGTGTTTTGAGTTTTGGAAGTGAGAAGTCACTGCATGCCGAGACAGTGTACTTCAATAGGGAGAAGAGATTTGGAGTTTGAGCCCCCGCACCACTCGGTTACACAATGTAAACTAATTTCACTAATACCAGTATAAGAAACTTTTTTAAAAAATGACCACCTTCGCGACCCCTTGTAGGCACGTCGCGACCCCCCAGGGGGTCGCGCCCCACAGGTTGAGAACCGCTGGAGTAGTGTTCTTTTATTTTGTTTCATCTACATCCCATCGCTAATTAATTTCATAAACATTAAATGTGTTAATCGTTGGCCGGACCTTTTTGTTGAAAAAGGTGAAAGAGTGCGGCGAGCGTGGTTTACATGCAGATGTTTACACGCGCTCGCAAACACATTCAACACACTCTTTCGTAAAACGTTACACTGTCACACGCACGGATATGATGACACATTAACACACACACACCTCTGAAACAGACAAACTTATTGACACTTGTTGTTTTGTAAACATAGACACGGATCTCTTGATGTAAAAATCTGTAATGATGTCATATCTATTACATCATAAGGTAGATAGACGTGGTGATAGATTGAGAGTAGAAGAGAACAAACACTAAAAGACATTTGTTGGTGTAAGAGACTGACACACGACTACAGCAGGTGACCGGTGTGTCAGTGTCAGTGTCAGTCAACTTCTAGCGGCTTGTTGTCAGGGAAGACAATCACAAGTTGTGACGTACAGCGGGACATGAGCTCAAGTCGGGCAGTCGTAAAGTTGTACAGTTGTACAGACTTAGACCTAAATAAACCGTGGTCAGGGTCCTCCAGACAGACGACGACTTTTCTCTCAAGACCACGAACACGATGTCCACTCGTCACCCACACCACGTCACTGCGGGCCGTGACCACGTCCTCGATGTCATCATCCTTCATCACCCGCATTGGGATACCCGCTTTTTGCAGTCCTGTGACCACACCCGACTGATCACTAACGTCGCCCCAGTACAACACCAGCACGTCTCTCCACTGTAGACAGGGTGGTGTTGTGCCGCCACTGGTAGAGGTCAATGTTGTAGATGTTGTTGTGCTTCTCCCTGTCAACATGGATATAAACAATAGCATCGTGACGTCATCACGTCAACTGAAAGACACACGTCACTAACACAGTCTTATTTACAAGACTGTTTCTCATCCGTTCGTTATTTATCACATAGGTAAGTGTTCAACTGTAAACAACGTTACACTACACAATACACACACCTACCTGTAACACCAACATGGAGACTGTGTAGGAAGCTGGCCACCTCACGACCGCACGCCACACAGTCAACTGGGAAGTAACCTGAGTGACCTTGACCTCGGTGATACAGTTGTGTGACTGGCGGGCCGTCTGTGTGGTCGGGCACACCTCGCTCTCTGTACGGCAGTACATCATGGTGTGTAGTGATCCTAAGGTCCTGCTCGACTTCCCTGACGACGACCGGAGGAGAGCGGAGGGGTCTGGTTAAATATTCCACTTGCCAGCCGGAGGGTTTGTTTCCATGGAAATAACTTGCCGCCCACACATGGAGACGAGGAACTCGTGTCAGCAGCTCGTCACAGAAAGTCTGGAAGTTGTTGATTCTGTAGCCAAGTCTGTAACACAGGATGTAGCTACACGCGTTACACTGTGTACTATTATTAATGTGTGATTCTGTTTGTGTATCATGTGTAATATTGTTACCAATGATGTCAACAAGTAAGTGATGTCACAATAATGACATGTGTTGTAACACAATCTGTGTAACAGCCGATGCTTCAAAACAAATCTATGTTGACAACACAACACCTCCATCAGGTGTCACAACTGTTGAGGAAACATCACCTGTTCAGCACCAAATAGTTGTAATCAACTAAATGCAGACAGCATCTATCGGGAAACGGACACACCGTCTGTCATCACATCACACGCTGTACAACTCACCTCAAATCAATCACTATTTCATCAGCGATGACGTACAACGACCCTCCGCTCGCCGCCTGTGACAAGTCGTTGACGGCCTTCTCCACGTCTTTATTGTTATTAAGCTCATACTGCAGAAGGTGAGGCTGACCGGGTGATACACCTGCTGACTGTTGTGTCTTTACTGTCTGCAGCAACAGGTGATACAACATGCTGCACGCTGCACGACTCTCCATCCAAGTACTGACAACGTAGACGTGGTGACCACATCGCAGCCACTCTATGGCCATCAGCAGCAGCACCACAGTTTTACCTGTACCGGGCGGTCCGGTGACAAAGAGTGTGGGAGGCGCCGTGTGTAGCAGGTGAACTTGCTCCGGGAAGAGTGTTATTACAGCAGTGTAGCACTCTCCTGTCCACCACACGGCCTCACCCAGGGTCTTGACACTCACACGTAAAGGACATGTGCATGGCACAGTCACTGTTGTCGCCGGACCACAGAACCTACAACAAACAAATGTTGGAATCTTGAGCTCATCTTACTATTAAAACGACGAACCATATATAAATGTTGAGCGATTTACATTATTTACTACAAGTGGTTCGATACATTTATTGACAATGTTATTTGTCTTGACGTACTCACGTACTATTATGATAAGAAATAAAAATGGAAGTGATTACTAAATGCTGTTTATCTCTGTCACTAACGGTCTACTGTCTACTAAGAGTTGTACATGTCGCGGTGAAGCATGAATTCTCTCTAACTTTATTCTCTTCACCAATAAATACTGTCACCTCCGCAATCTAACGCCAATCGGGAACAAATAGCTATTGTTAATTTTGTGAAAATAGTTTAGCTGCGTGAATAAATAAAGTAACCTCACATAACTATTACAAACTGTACAGAATCCTCATAAAATATTTACAGTAAAACCTCGATTTCACGTTTCTCAAGGGACCGCCATAATAAACGTGACATAGAGGAAACACTTTTTTTGCTTCAGGTGACATCCAGACATGGAGAAAGTATGACAGACACCGCATGTCACAATCCTGTCTAAACATATTACGATGTCAAAGTCCAACAGGTGAGCAGCAAGGTTGTGACGTGTGTACACAAGACTTTATGTCCCCGTGGGGAGGAACTCATCCAAGGTGGCCTGTCCTATGAGTTGTGCTCGTATTTACAACATCACGTGTTCCGCACGTTGCACGTGTTCCAACATGTCGCTGCCCCCAGGGGCCTGAAGGCAAACTTCCCTCACGTGTCCAGCGCTGTCAGGGCTTCGGACACTTGTTGGTGGTGGACCTGTTGATTCTCAATAGTCGTCGTCGTCACTTCCGGCGTCGCCATCAACTCCATCTCCACTGTGTGTCACAGACGCAGCTTCCTCGCACATTTTATCTAGAGAAAGGTTACCGCAAGTTTCCAAGCTGTCGTGGCAGATCAAAAAATCGTCGAAGTTGAATTTAGATGAACCAGAGGTTACTGTGTCCCACTCATGTCGTACAATTTCGTCATTCAGGCTCACATCGTCACTGTCATCACCGTCATGTACAACGTCAGACACACCTGACTGAACATAGAAAAGAGCACAGACTGGCGATACAGTCCCCATAGTTGACGGCTTAATTGCAGTTTGTAGAAAACGTATTTCTACTTTTGTTGAGGTGTTTAGTGTGTTTAGAATGTTTAGCTAGTGTGTTAGGACAAATGCGTGATCCTCTGACAAAACATCGCGGGAGGGCCAAGCTGGCACATCTCCTCTGGCTGGCGCGACAACCATCTCGCTGCCGGTGTCCAGTGTCGGTGTCAACTTCGTCCGAGCACCTAACGTTGACGGCCGCGCTTGACGTACGGCCAGGGGAGATAATTGTTCCACGGCTTTTAGTAGTGGTTTTGGGCCACCCTCCTCGGCGGGGAAAAACCCACCGAAAACGAACAAAGTAGGGATCAGAGAAAGAAGCTTCACTTCTCCGGGTAGCGAGCTGGTGAGCGGCCGCTTGAGAGTCCGTTTCCTGGATTATAGAAGACGTAAAAGTGTCCAAGGGAGTTGAAGAACTTATAGTGAATGTTTAGAGAACTGATCGTGAACTGGAAGTACCCCAGCGTGGATCGACGGGGTGTATTGATGAACATTGAAACAGCGATTTGTGAACTCTAACGTGTGAACAGTGAACTGTGAACCTTTACTAGTGAACTTTGACCAGTGAGGAGAGTACGAGCCGGAAGGCTGAGTTGTGAAGTGGATATACTGGTGACCATTCCAGTATGTAGATATATGTATGTGTGCGCCTTTTGTTTGATTATATTCTTTATTCATATTGAAGTTCTGTATTTTGAGGAGTGTTTTGGAGTTGAGCATGTGTGCGCATGCTGGACGGGTGCATGCGAGTGTAAAGTAACCATTGCGCGCAGGACCCACACGTGGTAGTCCATTACACAATTCATAATGCGGCCACAAAGTTCATGACCCTTAAGATGTCAATGATCATGTCTCAAACATTTCGCACGCCGAGGTCAAGCAGCGTCACAAGCTTTTAAACAATCTTTTACGATAGAAATGCTTGAAATTCAGGTTGATCTCGTAATTCATTCTTTCAGGTTTGTCAGGCAGCAAAATAGAAAATAAGCCAGTTTCGCTGACATTGTAGATATTTCTGTATAGACTTGTAAATACTGCGGCAGGTCAGTCTTCCAGTGACTGACAATGTCGTGAGGAGGTGAAAGTATTAAATACAATACCCACACAGTCAGACACACTACAGTACCACTTATGTCCTTCCCTGCACAAGCTGGTAGAAGCCAAATCCTTTAGAGATAAAACAAGTTGTCACGAAAGAGTAGTGATAGGGCTATAGTGTGGGTTTTCCACTTCTGCTCTCTCTCACGAGAACGGCGGACGCGAGGGTAAACTGACTGACAGAAGGCGGAATAGTTAGCCTGTGGCAGTGCTGACAGTGAGATCAACAAAGGTCAGGCATTCACGTCACGACGGACACATAACGTAAGGTCATGACGTTATGCGAGACGCTAGTTGACGCCACTGACGTCACGGCGACCAACATACGCCCCTTCATTACGACTTAGAGAAGGACAATATTGTCACACGCGAGCCAGTGAATGGAAAGTCAGACAATACTTACTAGTAAGAAAGTGGAAGCTAAAACGCCCAAACGTGATCAGAACTTATATGGCTTAGTGCACCTCGTGATACAAACAGGTCGTGGCGGACTGGCCAGTCGGGCATATGGGCAATGCCCGGTGGGCCTATTTTGTTCTATAGAATAATATTATAGGCCTATTTTAGTGAGAAGGGCCGCTCTATAAATAATGCCCGAGCCTCTCTAAAGCTCCAGTCCGCCCCTGGATACAAACGTAGAACTCAAGCTCAGACATTAGGAAAGGCAATCCTCTAGACCTCTATAATGTACTCGTGCGTGAAAAGACCGTACTCTATATGTGTATACCTCTATAACTGTACATACCTCTATATCTATATAGCTCTATAGGTATCTACCTCTATATCTATACAACTAAATTTGTGTCCGAGTGCTAGTGCGATGACAGACATCACAGGTGAGGACAGTCACGTGTGTGCACGAGGAGACTGTCACCTCTTTTTGGAACATTAAACACACAACGCGCGTGAAGGTGTCCGTGCAACGAAGTATTTAGCACACAATGTTAATTTAATATAACATTCAGCAGGGCTTCTGCTTACGCAAAAAATTGCGTACAGTACGCATTAAAAGTTCGGAGGACCCCTTCAGTTTTCGTAAATGGGGTCCCATTCAAATTTGGGCGAAGAACACGGACCCCTTAAAAATCTGAAGAAGGGGTCCCTGGGACCAAAGAATTTAGCCTTAGCAGAAGCCCTGATTCAGTATGTAAGGCTAACACAAAGGTCATGACACTCCCAGTAATATATTTGAGGCTTTTGTCTCCTTCATGCTGACAGCGCCGCTGTATGTCCCTCTGTATTAAAGTGGCTCACACTAGCAAGCGGCTCAAGACAATCGTGACTTGTGGCATCTGTTACAATCTTATTGTCGAGCCAACACACAAGAAGTATCTGTCGTAGATGTACTCCCTGACTCATCAATGCTGATGTTGCGTGTAAAATAACCAAAGGTAGGGAATTTCTCATTCACTAGGTGCAACAACAGCGTCACCTGGAATTATCGCTCACTTGCGTTCCTTTCTGCAGTAGAATTGTACACGAAATAAACATTACTATTCAATATCTGAAATTGGTTTCGAAGGTACGACAAGATGTATGGCTCCAATAATCTGTTCCTGACAAGACTCTATGGTATCCAGTCAAAAAGTAAAATCACAAGTAAGACCTTCAGTTCTTGTATGAAATTTGTTGACGCTTCTAACATCAGTGTAATAGTAACATGTGTCTCTAGTCATTACATCCTATACCTGTGTCTCTAGTCATTACATCCTACACCTGTGTCTGTAGCCATTACATCCTGTACCTGTGTCTCTAGTCATTACATCCTATACCTGTGTCTGTAGCCATTAGATCCTATACCTGTGTATCTAGCCATTACATCCTGTACCTGTGTCTCTAGTCATTACATCCTATACCTGTGTCTCTAGCCATTAGATCCTATACTCGTGTCTCTAGCCATTACATCCTATACCTGTGTCTCTAGTCATTACATCCTATACCTGTGTCTCTAGCCATTACATCCTGTACCTGTGTCTCTAGTCATTACATCCTATACCTGTGTCTCTAGCCATTACATCCTATACCTGTGGCTAAAAGAACTCCTCAAAGAGTTTCACAGGAGGATGTTGGCCTCAAGTGTGTCTCACATTATTCTCTGCTCTAGCGGCGGCCTGTCTGTCCATTCAGTGCACGTGTCCTTAGGAAGGCCGGACTTTGTGCAGGACAGCGCAGGACAGGAACATTGAATGTTGTTTGGGTGTTTTGTATGATGGGCAGAGCTTTTTTATGTCTGCAGCATACAATTTGTATTTGTAACTGAAAATTGTAGGATTTCTGGTAGCACAAAAGATTTTTTGATATTGTAAAATCTTAATTCTCTTCTCGTTCAGCATTATTCCCCTCATCGTCAAATAACCTGTCGTCTTCCATGTCTTCTCCAACCAATTCCATTTCTAGCTCTCTAGAAATATCAATAACAGTCGCTGGCAAGATCATCAACACCTTCATCTTCGTCTGACATTTACTGCCATCTGGTGGCAGCACAGAGACAGTAGCTGGAGAGTATTCGTTATTGCACTGTTCAAGAAACGTTTTCACTTCCTCCATGGAAACACACTTTCTAGGCATGTTTCAGTACATAACTAAGATAAACAAGACTTATGTTAGATCAACTCATTGTAAGCACTCATCGTTTCAATGTCCTATTGACAGGACGATGTGAAATGACACGACATTAACTTGGTGTTCGTTTGATTGGAATAAACTTTAGCAAAACAGACACGTGCTGACATGACATCAGTCTCTCTGTGTCTACAATCTTTACACGTGTAGACGCTGTCACCTGTAGCCAATGTCACAATTGACTTCAAAGCCACAAACCACAAGCTGCCGATGACACTGTACATGGCACATGGCAAACTCCTCACAATGACTACAACAGTCAACTCACAGGCTCCTTGTATGTGGCTCTGGTCACGTGACTGGTTGGGTACAAAAGAGAGGTCTGTAATGAGAGGTCTTTAATCCTCCAGACAGAACACTGGGAGACAAGGGGTTAATTAGGGACTGTAATGAAAAGTAAATATTTAAGCTGGTGAGACAGACACTCACAAGGTGACGGGAGACTAGTAGATAGACATTCTTGAATACTTTACTGTGTGAGAGACTTGTTCAGTTTGTGTGTCTTGTAACTTATCAAGATGTTTATTTACAGCGCGTACACAACCAACAGCTACTTAAGAAATAAACAACATAAATAGCTGGTGAGTGTCTCAGAACTCAAGAGTGTTTAGTGACGACTAAGGTGAGATGGAGGAGGTTGTGGAAGGATGTGATGATAGTAGACCTAACATCTTGTCATCTCAATACCAATGTCAGTCTTCCACTGAATGTCACCACACGTGCATTTGATATCAACATGTTATTTACACGTAAACACTCGTACAGTGTTAGTTGATGTTGTGATGCTAATTGTACACAGTGTATCTTACCGTGCTACTAGTGTCTTGTACACGTGACGTGTCATGTGACTGTCAGAACCAGACACAGTCACACATCGTGTCCACCATTCGCCGAGTTTCTTTAACACGTGACTACTGACGTCACACGGGGTCTTGGGGTCAGACAACTGATCACAGCACAGACAGACACCAGCGATGTCGGCGGGGTCAGTTGTTTTTAGACAGCAATGCAGGTCCTTTGACAGAATTTTGTGATATGAAAAACGTTTTCGAACAGGTCAGCAAAAGAGCAGGTCACTACAAGTTTTTAACATTAAAGAGATAAAACTATTTATATTCCGGAACAACCTCTCTGGATCTGAAGGTTAGATAGTTTGCTTAGGTATTTTTAAATGTAACTGTACATAAGATGCTATTCAACAGGTAAAGATATGTGTATGTATATATAAGTAGAAGTATAATGAACATACCTGTGTATATATATAATTAATATTTCTTAGTAAGACAATATGCCTGATTGTCTTATTATAATTAGGTTTAAATTCTATGATAATGTCCATTTCCCTATAGATTGTCGTAGACATACTTTGTTGTACTGTAAATAGTGTAAATATTTTACACCTGTAAATGTAACATTTTAGTGATAGGTGTTCAATTACATGTCTGCGGATCGTGCTTTGACATGAATGTGTGACCACGTGCTACACTCCTCAGCCGTTTTCGATACAAAACGAGCCAACCGTTTATTGCTTAACAAACTAATGCGGATGGTGCTGGTGATGAGGATGCTAAAGGCAGCATCCCACTGAGAGCCACCCGGATCAGAGGTCAGCACCGCAACACCGCCACTTACCTGACTCTGTCCCGGCACACGGTGTGGCTCACGTGTCTTGCAGGGACTGATGGATGACAATCTTTGAACTCCCACAAAAAATATCCAACAGACGTAACAGGAAAAGAGCCACCAACGTGTACAAAACACATTGTCATGTCAAGTACGACGAATGCAATATCGGGTTGAATGATCGTCATTGCGAGTTGACAGTCGAGTGGGATGATTGTTCGGACACCTGGACAGATCCGTGAATCAATAGTTGATCGGTTCGGATCGGATGAGGATGAAATGGGAACAGGTAACCAATGCACGACAATAGCTCGCCCTAAATTGCAGGACAACAAATGGAGGGCAACACGAACAGTGACTGCTGTGGTGTCCCTCACTAAGGGATACACTGCATGTTGAGCGATACTCACGTGCACGCACACACTCACACGCTCTGTCTCACGATCAGTTAACAACTTGCTGGTACAACCTAGCTAGGCCAGGTATGGCTGATGGTGGAGTATCGCTACATTCCACCAACATCCGGGTACCTACTATGTCTGTACAGATGATAGACTTATCAGCTCGGTCTGCACAGGTCAGTCGGGTCCTTTGCACCACATTTTCTGTCTTAAACCTCCAAATGATGTGCAAAACGGCGAACAGTAAATTTCCACCTTCGATGCTGTCTGCGTTAATGACTGGATGTTACCAAAGTTTCTCTCTCACTTCCGGTTTTTCATCAGGAAGCCGCTACTTATCTAATATCACTGCCTCTACCCTGGTACTAGAGATTTAATAACTTTCGGCAAACGACTAACAAACTAGTTTATGGCCACCTACTACACAAGCCAACTTTATTATCCGGTTCGGCATAAAATTTTTTTCTTTCTAGTCGTCTGCTAATATCAACGTGAGTCCGACACCACTGACATCACTTTACTAAATTCAAAAGCAGTACGAAAAGGAAAGCAAAACAGTTATACAATACAGTCAAATCTCGCTACTATGCCACTCCGCTACTATGTCACTTTTGCTCGGTCCCGACTATAAATTCAATGCAAAAAAAAAAATTTACTATGCTACCACCTACTCTCGCTACTATGCCACTTTTGTGTGATTGTTAAAAGACACAAGTTGTGAAATTCCGCGTAGTGCTCGATTATTATACTCTATGGTAGTGTGGGACATGGCAGTTAGGTGGATGGAACCTAGCACGCACTCAGGGAGGGTGGAGGCTGGCGATGTGGGGGGTGGTGGTCGCTGGCCGGGTGACAGTCACGTGACAGAGGGAGAGCGGGAGGGGGTCGACTAGCGACAGGATGCAGGTGCGCGGATGTGGTTGGGAGGGGTGGAGGATGAAGAGGTGAGGGGAAGAATGAGAGGAGACAGCAAGCGCCAGCAGACGATTCTTGAGAGCTTTGGACTGACGGGTAACTTGAGCAAATAAAGCCGTTTGTACGACCCTCGCTACTATGCCACTTTTGCTCGGTCCCGGTAGGTGGCATAGTAGCGACATTTGACTGTATATCCACTGTATGTACAATATTCAACATAATATCAAAACAATCGCATATATTCTTTTGAAAATAGTGAGTAGGATGTTTACCTCAATGAGCCGTGAGTCGTGAGAGATGGCCTGCTGTACCTGGTCACTCGTGAGGTTAGGGACGGCGATGGTGTTGGTGATGCGCAGACCGGGACAGACATCAGACACCAGGTGAGACAACATGGCCTCCGCTTTGTTCAGCTGTGACACGGCGTCTCTCAGCTTCTTTCTGGTGGTCTTGACAATATCCTCCTGTGACATTTTAAGGTCGTTTGTAATGTCACCGAACGACATCACATTGCAGACGACAAGACCGTAATGTCGGTGAATAAGAAGCACATCAAATTTTCCCTGTTTCCAGTTCTGTGGAAAGTCAGGAGGCAGGCTGGAGGCTCGGGGTAACTGGGCAGCCGCCACAGAAAAACAAGGATCACTCAGATATTGTCCGAAGTCAAGCCGAGTGATTCCAACTAACACCTCTCCTTTCTTTTCTGACAAACTCTGAAGACATAAGAGAACTTGTTTCATGGCTGTGTCATCTCTAATGTCACTGTCCTGGGCTGTAGCAGGGTAAGAAAAGGAAGTCTCAGCTGTTTCTGATGGAGTCATCACCGGCGTGTTTGAAGGTAATACAGCTTGATGCTGTTCGTGTGTTTTGGATGACTTCAGTAAAGATCCTATTTTTTCTAGAAGACCCCTTCGTTCACTAGCTTTTTCAGATGGGGAGTCAAGAACCATGACATCCTGACCAGCAATGGTCTGTCTAGTCATCGGCACGCGGTTGAAGTAGACAGGAGGCAGGAAGTAGGCGCGAGACTCGAGGTCAGGGTACGCGGCCTCAACCCACTGGAGCCAGAATGTCTGAACTTGTTCTGACAGTGTGTCCTGTATGTAAGCAAGAACAGTTTACTTGGCGTCAACACTGTTCACCTTTGTATCTTTTTCATAAATTGCTCTTAAGTCATTTGGTTGTCGAAAAAGTGATGTATACTTCTATATTTGTCTGATGACAGTTATTTATACAAGAATCAAGATTATTCAATGATATATTGGTCGTTTTGCGCGACAACCTTTAGCTATCTTTTAGTAAACTCAATATGTTCTTGTTCATAGACGGACCAGTCTTTATCGTTAAAAACTAACAAGGTGCCCATTTACACCCTTATTTTAACTGAATATTATACCACACAAAGAGTTTTGAAGAGAGACAAACGAGTCGAAGTCTGGCGGATAAAGGTTTGGCGAGTAAGGCGGGTGTGCAACACATCACATCCAAGCTCCAATAAATTGTGATTGCTGATCAATCTTGTCTGTGATTTCGCTTTGTCGTGCAGGAACACGACTTCTTTACGATTAACGAGAGCTGGATGATGGATTTGTTCAAACTGTCCAATTTTTCAGTACTCGAAAAAACGCGGCAACTTTAAGAGCCCACCAGACATCGCTCTGATGAATGTCTACTTTCGATGTCTGATGAGAATCATAATGTCGGCAACAAGACCGTTTGTACAACTCATTGCCGTAAACCAGTGATGCCCAACCTTTTTCGGCCTGCGGGCCCTATCCATTTCGGACAGCCGTGTCGCGGGCCATATCCATTTCGGACAGCTGTGTCGCGGGCCACTTCACCGCAAAAATACAAAAAAAGAAAACAAAAATAGAGCCAATACCATTTTTTATTAGAAACAAGTTGTAATTACCATTAATTATGTATTAATTAGTGGGACATTTGAAGTTGTTTTCCCGAAACCAACTTCTGAATGTCCGGCCTCATCGTAGAGACACCAAGTCGGAGCACTGAATCGAAATATTCGTCCATCGAAAAAAAGATTGGGAAACGCCCCTACGTGGTGATAAATACTTCTTCTTCCCTTTTTTCGTTTTTATCGTTTTTTTTTTTTTTTTTTTTAAATTACTAACATGCCGATTTCCTGCACTGTGGGCAGAAGTTTCGCGGGCCGGATGGCACCGCGTCGCGGGCCGGATATGGCCCGCGGGCCGTAGGTTGTGCATCCCTGCCGTAAACAATTCACTCATCACCTCCAGTCATCAGTCACTTCAAATAAGAGCGATTTCTTTCCGTTTAATAAACATGTCGCAGATGTTCATATGCGCCGTTCATGAGGATCCCAAGTATCGAGCTTACGTATCGCAGTTTACTCAAGTTAGTCAGCTAAACGCTTCCATGATGAATGTTCAATGTTTCTGCAATTTTTGTGTCGTGTCACGTGGGTTTCACTCGACCAATGCCTTTATTATGACGTCATCAAAACGGTGAGCCTCCATGACCAAGACGGAATTCGTCAACCATCGTTGGCGCTGATGTTGCTGTTGAGCATTGTGACTGAGCTTTGTGCGACTTTTTACGGGTTCTTCTTTTTACGGAAGTAAAACAGTAAAATATTGCGAAAATGCACAGCTCGGTCTTTCGTCTTCAGCTTGTTGTAAAATCTCTAAAACTCAACCAAATCGCTCAATTTTTGTTACTGAATGAACATGTTTTAGAACTGTCGGCTGTCAAACGAGAAACACTAACAGAGATGCGAACGACTCTCGTTCTACCGAAAATAAATTAGGTCCATCGGTTGCAAATCTGCCTCGTGACTGTTCCGACAACCCAATAGCAACGCTGGTCACGTGATACAAACAATTTTATGTCAAAATGTTGCTGACATCTTTAACCTTTCTTGGCCTATTAATGATAATATTACTACATTTTTCCAACTCATAATGTGAGTAATGATAATTGTTGTTAATTTGTTTGCTTTAAGTTACTTTCGGTATTTTGCTTAGAGATTTTATTGCTGATCATTGTTTCTATTGTTTTACCTTTTGTTGTAGCTACAGCCATTCATTGTTAGATATTGTCCTTGTTAGCTACCTTGATTCACTGTTAGCTGTCATCATCCATTGTTACTATTTTTACTTTAAGTTGTTGCTGTTGATTGTAGTTTCTACAGGTATGTTTTAACAGCTTATTATAGCCCTCGTCTACTCCTGGTAGTCACTACTGCACTAACCTGAGCACCAGTCACCTGGTGGATGAGTCTGACCACCATCTCGATCTTAGATGGGACACCGCGGATGATGACAATCTTCATACCTGGTACAGGTGAGGTGTAAGGGTCGAACTCTATATCAGTTCTTGTCTTTTTACTGATCTCTTCAAGTGGACGTTTTCTTCCTAAGAAGCATGGGACGCATTTTAATTGTAAATAATTTGTCACTCTTAATATGGCTACTTATTGTGTCACTTTACTAAACAAAGTCCAAAGATAAATGTATTTTCATCATAAAACTACTTCACTTTTTCTTTCGTCTTTATTTTCCTCACTGTCCTTATAGTGTTGCTTTCTTGAGACAACTACTGCGTGAAGTCCTTTAAAACACGTGAAATGAACACAACTCACTGGGACCTTTAAGCACATTTGCATGTCGACCACAACTCACCAGTATCTGTAACAGCCCCGTGTATATAAACACAACTCACCAACATCTGTAAGAAGTTCAGCCTGTGCATCAGTCACGGCGTGTAGGTAAACTTTGACCCGACATCCACCAGCGGCCTTCTGGCGTTTGACCTGTTGTTAGACACAGGAGAAAGAAATTATAATCAGGACACAATGTATGTAAATTTTTATAAAAACGTTAGTGACATGATGTGAACGTTAAGGTATTGACATAAAAAGAGAAACGTAGCAGTTGATGTCACGTGACTACGTATTACAAAAACTCAGAAAATTCTTTCCAACGGCTAGGACATAAGTTAGAATGATAAGTGTTGATGAAAAGGTCGGTGACTTTCTGCAATTCTTTGCGTACAGCTTGCTTTAGTGGACGACATTTCTACAAGATTGCTGTTATCAGGCAGCTCACCCTCCGCAGATCACACACTTCACATCGTTTTCGTCGTCATGACGACTGACAATCACAAAGTCACGTTTGGTCACAGACCGTTGCCGTCTGAGTGAATGGGAACCCGAGGTGGGCAGATGGTGAATGATTTGTGTGTGAGTGGCCAGGTGTGTCAGGTCCCCGGGTGTGTGGAGTGCCCAGGTGTGCGTGTGTACAAGCATCTCACGACAGTCACCTTCTCTTTGATGTAAAAACTTCGTTGAAAGGCTCTACCAGTATAAATTGTGAATCTGCAGTATTTACTTTCGTACTGGAGTAGTCTGACCATTCACACAGTTGAGGTTCCTGAGATTTCCTTGTGTTCTGATTGTGACCAGACTTGTTTGGAGGAAGGTGATCTGCTTAATATTGTGTTAAGTTTGTCAATTATTGCTTTCATTCAGCAAATCTTTAAGTTTCCCGTCTTCAGATTTTTTGGCCAATCTTGTGAGTTGCGAATATTTATGTTCTTTGTATAAAGTAAATGGCTGAGTGTTAAGTTGGGGAACATTACGAAATTTTATAGCCAAAATGATTGTTAGATTTTTACAATTGTATTTTTTTCTCTCAGTAAATGATTTCACTACCGCAGTAAATTCTCTTTAATTTCTTTTTTTTTTTCTTTTTTGATTCCTTTACAGACTCTTGTCCAGCCTCAACATATCGTCTGATTCGACGGACAAACAGAGGACTGTTGTTACAACATCTAAAACGAGAGTCTGATAATGTTGTTTAATGATGAATACATAAATTATTTCGCTGCTCAGACTCCGGCAATACTAGTCAATAGAGACTGTGTGGCTGTCATCACAACATACCCGCCAGTAGATAATGTCCTCTTTGTCTCACCTGTTGTGATGAAGGTGGCTGAGGTCCAGACATGGCTAGAGATGGTTTCCTCTCATACAACAAAGTAAGATGGAGACAGGAAACCCATTTTGCTTCTCCTCAGCACTGAGTCAGATGGAAACTGTCAAACCTGAGCATCATGGACCTGTTTAGAACAGAGATTTCATTGTTCTCCAGCAATGTAGTCTAATGTCACTGCTGTATGAAGCATGGTCATGTAATTGCAACTTTCCTTACCTTCCATTAATTTCTCGAGTCCGTAATTTGATAAACTGACCAGAAAAACTTAATTCATCCAAATTTTAATTCGACTTTAGCGACCTCGGAAGATCGGCAACCTTCACCTCAATCAACAATCGATGTACAGTACCACAAACTCTGAGATGTTGCTACCGACAACACTTTTCACGGTCCGAACACATTTCTGCCACAAACAAATGCATTTCCAAGAAAACTTTGAACATGTCAAGAATCAAATATTTCCTGGACCTTCACACACAAATTTTGTATACAACCCACATTCAGTGTCAAGGTTGACAGGTGGACGATTTGCTCCCTCAGCCTGTGACGGCGAAGACAGTATGAGCTCGTGAGAATGGAATGAGTATGTAGTTGTGTGAGCGACTTAACGTTTCTGTTGGGGAAAATTCAGTTAGGACTAAATCTTCAAGTCGGTTCAGGACTTGTTACAAAACATTCGTCTGCTCAGGACACACTGCGAACACCGAGGAGACTGCTACTTGTCCCCGCTCCCGTCAAGCAAAAAACTCCGTCACACAATAGCATCGAAAACACAGCCAACACTCGTTCCTTTGTTCTCTAACAAAAATAATCTATCAACAGTAGATTAAAAGGGCCGGCCGGCCATATCTGTGGCAGCACGCCGACAAACAGAGAGATGACACCGACAGCCCCACATATTGCTGACTTTCACACTTCCCTCCTCCAGCTACTTTTCCTGTCCCCCTTCCCGGCTAAAAAAAAACATTAAAAAATATAACACAGCAGGTTTGTGACAACGAGAAAGCTAAATCAGCCCAGATTGCAAAGAAAATGAAGAAATGTAAATATATAACTACATATGAAGAAAAAAAACACAACTTACCTACACTTGTTAAGTTTCAGGAATGAGTGAAGACGCCCCCTAGTGATATCAGTGTGGAGAGATATGCTACAGTATCAGGTGTAGCATGATGGTACAGTATAACATGAAACGTGCACGTGACACTTAGGGGAGATAAAGGTGCGCGCGCGCATTTGAGTACATTTTCAGAAATTAAAAGATTACGGGAGATAGCGGTAGACACACATGATATCAAGTTATCAAGGACCAGCCCGTGAGCATCAAAAGCTGAACTTATATCGGTCCTATACGGGTTACCTATATTGACGAGGGAGAGAACAATGACAGCAACCAAGGGCCATAACCTCTAATAATGACAATGACTTTTAGCCAATCGCGTACTGCGTTATCGCGCGCTTATCAACTAGCTTGGCTGCAATTTGCAAACTTGTGTTTCTACACTTTTCGCAACAGTGAAGCTTCTTCAGCGGTCAGTTCCAATACTGATACATGTGTTTGACTCTTCGATAGCAGTACGTATAATTTATATACTCTAAATTAGTATAGTTATTGAGATTTTAATTCCAGAAATGTCCAAGTTCAATGCGGAATATCATGCTAAGAGAAGAAAGATTAGAGTACACATTAACGCAATAAATGCAAAAGTTTTCCAGACAGAAGTAGAAATCGAGCTCAGCAGTTCTGAACGCTTGCAGTTTGATAATTCTTTAGCCGTTAGCGATAACTGAATCAAGATGTCTGGTCTCAGAGTCTTGCATGATTGCATCTATATTTAGTCCATCAAATCTGTTTGAGTGTTCTGATCATTTGAACAGGAATCTTCTATGCCGCCATGTAAAACTCTCTTCGCAAGCACTTGAGCAACAAAATCACTTTCACACAATTTGTCTTCATCGCTTGTCTCTGTCTCGACCATGTCACACACTGACGTCACCGCTTCACACACGGTGTTCACGGCGTTAACAACACAAAACACAACGATCTGTCCGTGGGCGTCTCGTCTGATCTTTACTAAAAATAGCCCGATGTCGTCTTTGCCGTAAGGTTTCTTTTCTTTTGTCTCTTACTTATCCTCTCTCTTGGAGGATAGATGGCAACAGGTCGTATACACACGTACAGCAAGACCTCTCCTCTCACTCAGTTCGCCGCCTGTCTCTCTGTCTGTCGTCTGCTCTCTTCCTTTTTCTTTTCTCAAACGTCAAAACCCCAAAATTGCGTCAAATTATGACGTCAAATTATGACGTCAGATTATGACGCCAGACCACGACGCAGCAACCTCGCTCACACACGGGTAAGGGCGATAATCCCTGCCTACCTGTCCCTAACCACCTGCTCCTAACGGTCTCACTGCAGATTGACTTTTGCTTCTTGCTGGTAGCATGTAGAGTAGGTACAGATGCATTAATTCTTTCGCGAGACACAAGTCTCAAATATCTGTTGTTGGAAGTCTCAGCTTCTGAGCAAGAAAATAAAAAATAAAAAGATACATCTAAAGAAACATTTTGTTTACTGCAGGCCTGTTTACACATCCTTGTATGCCGCAGACGACCATGATAACCGATCAGTTGCTAGCAAGCTTGTGTAACCACTGCTTTAGTAGGGTAAACAAAATGGCCGCTGAAGCAGCTCGCAAAAACTGATGACGTCATCACCTCATAATGTCATATTTTCTCACAACAGGAAGTTCAGTACCTGTGTTTTGTTTACACAAAAACTAGTGTCAATAAAAATATCGTACGTCTACACACTGGGTCTTGTTTACACAACGACAGAGTTTAAGTTACAAAAATTGTATTATCTACTTTTCGTCGTCTGAAGTAAAATAATATTCTCGAATATATTATGTATTGAGGCTATCTTCTTTCAGAAGTGTGTGTGTGTGTAGTAGCAGCAATATGTAAACATGCGCGTTTGCGTGTCAGCATATACGTGAGAGGTGTGTGTCGTGTTTATCTAAATGTTTATGTAAGAGTGAGACATCAACAGACGTGTATAAACTTCGTGGCTATAAGTTTAAAACACGATGTTGTCTACTGCAAGTGTTAAACAAAGGTGACAGGACTCGGACTAAACACAGACACAAGTCGTTCATCAAAACTCGTTGAGTGATTCACAAATAAGAAGACAACAAACACTACAGGACTCAAGGACACAACACAGGTTTTACACGGGAAGCTCTTTTGCAAAAAACAAATTTTAAAGAGTTTTACAAATATTGTTCTAAATCGTCTGCAAACGTTGCATGGGCGTTTTATGTTTTTTTTATAAATATCTTTCTTCTGATCTCTGATCTCTCAAAAGATGAAAACTGTTCTATACAAGTTTAAAAGGCGATGTACACAGAATCTCTGAATCAGCTTCAAATAAACTCCAAATGTTTACAAGCAAACAACAGATGTCATGATGAAATAAAACGACAAATTACTATTTTTCTCAAAGTGAACAGGTTTTTGAATAAACTGATATGAACAAAATGAATGAAGAGACCGAAATGCTGACAGCACAGATCAGAAGAAAACAAATTGTTGTTAGAGACGCTCTGAATGTTTATCAATGAACATGTATTGAATAGTTCACTTGCAAACTTACTGTACTCCTGAACATTACACCGATGTTCAAAATAAATACCGTCTAACCCGTGGTCGAGTTGTCTTCACGCAGTGTTCAAGTCGACCTGTTGAGTCACGTGATCACACTATACAGCACTCTTATCTCCCTGTACTTATTGTGCTCACCACAGTAGTCACACATTTCCCTCTATTCCTTGGGATTCTGTAGTTTTCTGAGAAGATATATTCACCCTACGTTCGCTAATGCTACTTGTAATCTGATAACTAGTATAGGGCTATAGTGTTGGTGTCTCACTTCTGCTCCCTCCACAAAACAGGCGGACGCGCTGGTAAGCAGACTGTCAGAAGGTCGAATGGGTAATTGTAGGGCGTGTTTGCGGTGAGGTATGTCGAGACGAGTAGCCGGCCTTTGGCGGCACTGGACCGTCGGGTGGACAAAGGGCCAGGAAGTCTCACCACTGTTTATCTCCCCTGGAATCAGTAAGCCCGTGACCACGGACCGCTTACATCACGACGGACATAGATCAAAGTCAGATTGGAATGCGGGATGGTAGTGTCGGTGCAGGGAATCTCTCAGAGGAAGGGGGAGCATTGTCAGCCTATGCCCGTTAATTATAGAAGTCCGCGACGCACCTGGAACAGAACAACAGTGCTACCTTTTATTGTCACCCGCTGGACACAGGGTGAATAGGAAGCCAGACTGGACGGCGCCGTAGTCGCAGATCGCGTAGCTAGTGAGAGGGGGTAAAGAGGGGGGTGTAGTGTGGGCTGGAATAAGCGACAGTGACCACCTGTCTATCATGTGTTGGCTACGTATGATTGGTTGTAGCTAGGTAGCAGAGTGGTTGAAGGTAAGACTGAAGTACGTTTGACCAATCGCGAGAGAGGATGATCCTCGCAGACGAGGATTTAGTAGGGTGATCGGTCAAGACTCGTGGTCTTTCGCACTGGTACTCGAGGAGGAAGGTTGTAGCCGAAATCTGTTCAAGGCTGTTCAGATTCTCTGCTGTGAGTTTGTCTGGGAATCGTGACAACTCCAGCACAACCGACTCAGAGGTTTCGAAGACCCGCTCTGTCTTTTGAAGCATCATTATCCCCTTTTCTCACCATAAAAGTGCCCATAGTGCATCCTTTTCAAATCTCTGTTCACACACAGATGTTCATTTTAGTGTCTACTCACTATCTTCCCGCCATCAGTCCGACACAAATGTTGTTTAAGACACAATGAGGACAGTTGATCGTCGCTAGGAATAACTTAGTGTGGTAGAGCATGACAGTGCTGTTGCTGTGTCTTGTATAACCCTCTCTTGCTTTTAGTGATAATCTTCTTGGTGAGTAGCCTCCGAAAGGACTTATTTTGGACAAGACTGTTTGTTTTAGCTGTTATAGAGCATTTTTTTTTAGTTTTCTTTGAGTGCTCACTGATTATGAGTAGTCGTGGGTGTGGCTTGAGTAAGGAAGGTTGTTATAAATTTAGGAATTTTATAGATGCTGTGTATCATCTTAACTGGACGAAGGAAAAAGGAGAGGGTTCATTTCCATAACTTTGCGACAGACGATCAACAGGTGTCTCGATAAGTTGATTTTGTCTTTTTGTGCGGTTTCGACAACGGCCCGGGCAGTTGTGTGCCATTAATGAGGTGCTTTTGATGAACCGGATAATAGGAATTTGTTTACATCAGTTACAATGAGGCCCGATGGGTTGTAAGGTCATGTGACTAAATTTAACCTGCAGCTCCTCCTAGTTTTGGGATGATCATTTACTCAAATGAAAACAGCCACAATACAGAAACAAAATAAGGGACAGCACACTCTCTCAACCTTCTAGGCGAAGAGACATCACCTAAGCAATAAATTTATTTGGGCAAAAAATTGTAGTATTAGCAACATATACTTTAACCCCAAGGACTGATCTTAGCTGGACAAAGTGTCGAAGAGTCAAACTTCCTAAATCCCCTAAATCATATTGTAGTCGAAAATTTATTGACAATATGTTGACAGACAAGGTTGGACTTGCATAATGACCAAAAAGCCTATGTCCCCACAGTTCGCCCCCAAAACCATTGGTTTCCTGTGTCCTTCACACACTACTGTCAAAACATGATCAAGGGTTCAACATTTGTCTGGCAAGAAGCGCCTAGAATGTCACAGCACAGGACTATCTCAAACAAAGCGGTGACAAAAAAGTAGCAATAACCGAGATACAACCGAAAATAAAATAAAACTGTGAAACACGTGGAATGAAAACAAATTCCACACACCCACTCATTTGCAAAATCAAAGCGTTGGACACCTTGAACTATTTGTTAAAACTTTTAAAAAGATACTCCAAGACTATTATCAGCAAAAATGTAATTTTACTATATCTTCCCATTAACGGTATCATTTCTGTAATTCGTTTATATCCTCTTTTACTGATAGCCATCATGTACACTACTTAAGAAATGCCAACATTAGAAGTGCTTTAATCAGATTTAGAGTATGTGCCAATAATAAAAGTCCATACCCCAAGGCACGTACAATAGGTTATCTTCGGATTATAACTGTCCATTTGGTGCAGATATAGATGAAACAAAACTTATTTGTCCAAGGTGTACCAAAGAAATATATACCTTCGAAATTTGCCTCTCTTTAAAATATCAGACTATGAAGATAACAATTTCTCTGAGAGATTTCCTTATGTTCACGAAAATTATTAGCTACAAAATAACACAAGAACAAATCTGAAACTAGTTTGATTCGTTGCAAAACCCCATAAATACTGATTAAATAGACATCATGAATACTTATTGTTTTGAATGACCTTTCCATGTCTTTTTAACATTAGAAAACTGCATTAAAGCTTGATATCTACAAGGGATTTCTACTTTTTCTTTTTGGCATATATCTATTCTCTTTAAAATGTTTAGAAAGCACATCAGACTATATTAAAATATTAACTCCATATAGAACTGACTTACTGTGAAACGTTGTAATGGTCAATAAGGACGACCACAGGAACCATTTCATTGTTTGTAAATACCCCATGTCCGAATGTAAGACTAAAACTGTGTTTTAGTATTTATTAGAACACATTATCTGCTCTTCAGGCGGAGGAATACACTTGAAGTCGGTGTACATTGTATTACACAGACAACCAATCGTTTGTGTTTTGGGATGTCACTATGACACACATGAATTTTGTTTTCGAAGACAAACTACTCCAAGAAACAACATATACAGCTGGAAATCATTTCTGTTTACCATTTGATCCATTTCATGCTCATCTCAATCGAAGTTTTCATCAAATTAAACAGCGAAGTAGAGTTGCGATGACCTGCCATGTAACCCTAATAATGTTTTATCATCGTGCCAGCTTTTCGTTTAGGTACGATTTAACTGCTGTAAAATGCGTGTCAGTTACAAATCTTTACTAAAACATTCTGTTTAACCTTATTTAGGTAAGACTGCAAGAATGAGAAGCCGATTCTCAGAAGAAGAAAAAAAATCCTGCGTGGTAGTCACGACTCTTTAAAGTGAGAGAACGAGTGAAAATGCTGAAGAGTACTGAGAAAAGTGGAGACAACTGAGAAAGATGGAGACAGGAAACAGTTGTGGATCTGTGTGTTTGTGAGTCTGCTGTTTGAACACAACTTTGTGCTTGTGTTCTGTATGTGAACACTACTTTTAAAAGTTGTTTTTTGTTTGTGTGCTGGTGTATGTGTGTGTGTGAGAGAGAGAGACAGAGATAGAGAAAACGTCATAACGCTTGCATGAATGTGTGTTTACAAATTTTTAAATATGTTTTCATCTGATATTAAAATACAAGAAAACGTGCGTAAAAATTTAGGAGATTCATTATATTTTCCATACAAACACAATTTCTACTATTTATTAACAATCAAATATCATGCAACATTATTGTGTATCATTCCACTAGCTTTAGTTAATGTCCTTTCTGACTGTATATGTAAACATCATTTGGGAAGAATGTAGATCCTTGCAGAAAGCATTTCATGCCTTGGCTGACAAGGAAGAATCTAATGTTGATAACAACAAAATTTACCAACCAATCAGTAATGTATGGCAAAGTCTGAGAACTCCGCAGATGGTTCTGACCATGAAAACAAATTAAGATGTCTGCACACAGTCTTTTACTCAAAAGCTTATCTCCTACCTTGAACCCTTTCCGATATATTTATTTAATTATAACCTTGTCAAATGTTCCATTCTCATAGCGGTGATCACCTGTTATACTTTTGCTTTTAAAACATCATCATTATTCAAGTAGCATGTTCAGTATGTCTTTAGTTGGTTATCCTGAAAACTGTTGTCTGGCGTCTAATATATACAATACATCTTTATTATCTATTTCTGTTTAAAGCAGATATCGAAATTTTTCGTTGTTTGAAGCTCGCAAGCAATAAACTAAACAACATACAGTCGCATCCCATACACTAGTACCATTAACACACACACACCTCTGAAGCAGACAAACTTGTTGACACTTGTTGTTTTGTAAACATAGACACGGAGCTCGTGATGTAAAAATCTGTAATGACGTCATATCTATTACATCATAAGGTGATGACGTGGTGATAGACTGAGAGTAGAAGAGGACAAACACTAAAAGACAATTGTTGGTGTAAGAGACTGACACACGACTACAGCAGGTGACAGGTGTGTTAGTGTCAGTATCAGTCACCTTCTAGCGGCTTGTTAGGGGAGACAATCACAAGTTGTGACGTACAGCGGGACGCGAATTTGCTTTTCCCGAAGAATTGTTGTATAGCGACCTCATCCGAGCCTTCGGATTGGCCGCTAGCTCACGTGACTTACTCTCTAACCCATACAGCTTTGCACATACACATATCGCACTGTTTTGGGTTGTCGTCTGCTCGATGTCAAGACTCCACATACGGCAGTTTGTGGCAGGAATAAGCAGTTTTAATAAATATTACAAAGTATCATTTAAAAAATAACCATTAGATTTTATATATCTCTAACCCATACAGCTTTGCACACACACGTTGCACCGTTTTAAGTTGTCGTCTGCTCGTTGCACTGTTTTAAGTTGTCGTCTGCTCGATGTCAAGACTCCACATACGGCAGTTTGTGGCAGGAATAAGCAGTTTTAATAAATATTAAAAAGTACGCGCGCTTATCTGCAGCAGTTTACTGTACAGCTTATCATTTAAGCGAGCATTTGGCACAATATCGACAACGCCAGTATTTTAGTCATCATGTCGATTCAGATGACACACACAACTAAACCCTGTGAATCAGGTGTACCAATCAAGGAATATCCTGACTTGCTGGTATGTATATATTTGTCAATTTTCAGACTTCATGTGCACGTGTACATACATTTCTTATGATAAAAGTACGTGTTAATCCCAGAGAAAGACGTACTTTTGATCGGGGAAGTTTAGACAGTATAGTTTTGCCTTATGCTTTTGTTCTTCACAGAAAGCAGCATAACTGTCTTCCTCTATTATTTTCGGCCTGCAAAAATATATACATTTGCCCATTATATATAGGCCTATATATAAGGTTCCCAAATGAAGATTTATTAATTTTTTTCAAAGAAATCATTTTCCCAATGGTTTCAGAATGAGATACTAATACTTAATTGTGTTGCCTCATTATTGCATAAAAACATTTCTTTACTCATGAACAACAATTATTAAATTAAAAATATGAGGAAATGGTAATTGCTATTAATAATGTTTGAAAAATGAAGAGCAAAAACCAGGCTCTTGAATTTCTAACAGTTTAGAAAACAGCAGAATCATTCATAAAATAATGTATTACCATTATGCACTTAGCATGACTGTTCTCTGCTGTTCTAATTCTTATGCAACAACAGCATTTACTTGTTAAAATCAGGGTAATGCTAAATACAGCTGCATGCTATTTTTTGCTTCTCCTTCTCCTAAACATTGCTGTTTTATTAACAAAACATAATTTTCATTGTAATATAAAATTAACTGAACTTTGCTATTTTAACAATACATTTTTTTTATATTTGACAGGCTGTTTTAGGTTTATACTTAGCATTCAAAATTTCAAAATGCTTATTGCTAGCTTTTACATTGTTGTTGAATTATTGGCAGGCCATCCTTCCTGAAGGACAGGAATATCATGTCTGCTGGTATTCAGCAATGGGTGAAGGCAAGTTTAAGTGTGAAATAAGAGTGCCCATCACTACTGCAGAAGATGCAAGAGCTTGGTTTGACCAACACAAGAAAAAGGCCCAGATTACATGGCGTGTAAAAACAACTGCCCGAGTTACTGGGAAAGGAACCCTACTGAAAATCTATTACAGGTGTCAGCACAATACTTTACCAAGAAGTAAAACAGCAGATGAGAAGCCAAACTCCAAAAATACAAATTGCCCCGCTCAGATGACCTTGACAGTCAAAGCAACTACCATGTAAGTTCTGTCTTTCGATATCAGTATTACTTTGGGTGTGTGTGTATGGTGAGAGTATATTAAGTCAAACATCTGTCATGTTACATCTACAGCAATGTTATTTGACTTTCTGAGTGGTTTTGCAATATATTATACATAGCTAACTATTTTGTTCCAGGAAAAAAAGCAGTGACCATCATTTGCCAGCTTTGCCTATGATTGTGCATATTGAGCATGTGCATAATCATCCAATCACAGGCAATGCCAAAGTAATGCAGCACCGGGATGTCTCAGAGGACACAATTCAAAAATTTAAAGATTTGTTTGCTAGAGGGCACACTCCAGCATCTGCTCTCAATATGCACAAATTTAATCTGCATATGGAGCACCCAGACAATTACATCTATTTGGCCTCGGACCGTTCAGTTTGTCCAGACTTGAGTTTTGTTTACAAGTAAGTAAAGTCTCTTGTGATACTACATTAAGTGCATCATTCATTGAACATTGAATGGGCTACTCTCAAATGTTGCAATGCACAAGGTTACATTTTCAAATAAGGTCACTTTTTGTGTTTTCTATTGGAAAGAAGCAATGTATATGGGGTCAAATTACATGTAGCAACTTATCATGGATCATAAGGTTGTAATATAAGTTAAAACTGGAATAAGATTGAGATTTTTCCTGATAGACC
>SRHC01001664.1:0-10503 GCA_004794325.1 Pomacea maculata
TGCTATCCTTTTCTCTGCCTCTGTACCCAGACAATTTAAAACAGCTGTGATCAAGCCTATCTTAAAGAAGCACAACTTGAACCCGAGCTCGTGTAAAAACTATAGACATGTGTCGAATCTGCCTTTTGTTTCGAAACTTGTGGAGCGTGTCGCTGCTCAGCAATTGACAGTCCACCTGGACCGCTACAGCCTCTTGGATAAATTCCAGTCGGCGTACAGACCCAAGCACAGCTGTGAGACAGCCCTTCTGTCTTATGAACGATCTTCTGTGTAGTGCGGATGCAGGGAAAGTGACTCTTGTGGTCCTCCTTGACCTGAGTGCGGCCTTCGATGTCATTGATCACAACACTCTTCTGACTCGTCTCCAGATGGAGGTGGCATTGGTGGTTCTGCCTTGCAGTGGTTCCATTCCTACCTCAGTGATCGCACACAAAGGGTGATGGTCAATCAAGCTTCTTCAGTGACAGTTCCATTGCTGTGCGGTGTCCCGCAGGGCTCTGTTTTGGGCCCGGTTCTATTTTCTATTTACACGTCTCAGCTTGGTCCCCTCATTGAGAAGCATAATGTGAACCGTAAGATGTTTGCAGATGACACTGAACTCTATTTTTCATTGAGTACTGACAGTGAGTCGGTGCGTGAGGCAGCTTGTGCTGTAGAAGATTGTTGTTTAGAGGTCAAGTTATGGATACTGAGGAATAAACTCAAGCTTAATGATGAGAAGACAGAGGCGATGCTATGTGGTTCCAAGCTTAGCCTTAGTAAAGTCTCTCTAGACTCCATCCAAGTGGGTCAAGCTAGAATCCCCCTCTCGAGCTCCGTACGGAACCTTGGACTCTATGTTGACAATTTTCTTACTATGTCTGTTCATGTCAGTTCTGTAGTCAAGGCATGTTATTTCCACATCCGCACACTTGGACGACTCCGACCCATTCTCGATAGGAAGACTGTAAATGCAGTTGCTGTGTCCCTCATCTGTTCAAGATTAGACTATGCCAACAGCTGCCTCTGGGGAGTTTCTAAGAGTGAGTTGTTGAGGCTACAGCGAGTGCAAAATACGGCTGCGAGGATAGTTGCACGACAGAAAAAATCTGACCACATTTCTCCCGTACTACGTGACCTACATTGGCTTCCTGTGGAGAAAAGAATTGAGCACAAATTGTTAACCTTAACCTATGGCTGTCTTCACGACCTTGCGCCTGCATATCTCCAAGAACTCAATCGCCGTTACCAACCTCAGCGGAACCTTCGTTCAGCAGCTCAATTCAGACTTGAACGACCGAGTGTTCAGTCAGGGAATACCAACAAGAAGACTGCGGGTTTCAGATCCTTCTCCAATGTAGCCCCGCTTCTGTGGAACTCGCTTTCCCTCTCGACTAAGAAGTCTGATAGTCTTGCATCTTTTCGGAAAAATCTTAAGACTCACTTGTTTAACATTATTTGAAGTTGTTCATTTGACCTGCAGTTTGGTGGCTGCTGGGATCACCGCGCTTTGAGCGTATCTCTGTGATACGGATACTAGCGCGTTATAAACTACATCATCATCATACGACTACATGTTGGAAAGTGAGTGTGTGTGTGCGTGTGTCTGCGTCCATCTAGAAGGAAACATTAGATTGTACTCTATAAATAACGATTAGAGGCAGAGAGAAAGGGAGCGAGACACAGAGAAGCACAGAGCGCAATGAGAGAGAGAGAAAGAAAAAGACAGAGGCACAGGCAGAACGCAGTGAGAGAAAGGGAAGGACTCAAGGAGACACAGAGAAATACAGAGAGGCACAGAGCGCAGTTACAGAGACAGAGAAAGAGGCACAGATAGAACACAGAGAGAGAGACAGAGCACAGGTATTGTCGAGCGCGTATCGCCTTTAGTCAGCGTGTCTGTGTTTGTACACTTCAGTTTGAAAGAGAAGTAGTTTTTGTTCCCTACATCTGTGTCACAGATGTGATATTGTAATCGCCGTTATCATTGTCGCGTGACCACCCCCAGACTGCGAAGGATGCACGCCCGAAATCCGCTCGCACAGCCGGTACGAACGCGCAACCCCCTTCGCTCGGCCGGAGACGGCTTGCTGACATACCATTCGAACCACAGGCTGAGCGCAGACCCCACAACAACGATGACAAAGACAAAGTTTACAAAACAGAAAGGTTTATTAACTAACATAAAATAACACTAATAGGAGGCAAGCATCGAAAATAATTCACAATAAAAGAGTTGCCCTGTGCACAGGCATGTTACAGTAGGCGAAGAAAAGGAAAAAAAAAAAAAACAAGGGAAGACAAACCACCCGCACGCACTGCTGGGTGGCGAGTCAAATGTCCGCTCAAGGTGTTCGCTGGCGGCAGCCCATCCTCTCTGGCCCGCGTGCCGCTACAGCGGTGACCCCCCCTCTCTCCCTCTTGACCAGCTGTCCCCCCCTCGGTTCTCCCGTCCGGGTAGACCTTGGTCACGTGAGTCCCTGCTCGCCGGCCTCCACCCTAGGTACTCCCTCGATGGCCAGGCCGCACACTCGCGCAGCAGGGTCGACACAATGGCGGACATTAGCACGAAAGGCAATATGCAGAAACGACGACATGGACGAAGAGCAAATTCAACATGAAGAATATGTAGAAAAACGTAGAAAATAAAAAAGCCTGTAGAGAAAAACAATTCATTCAATCAACAGGCGGCGCTCCAAACACTGCTCAGTTTCTAAACACATATCCTAACACAAGTATATGTATGTGACCATTACAACGCCGGTCCTAAAACACAAATCCACTTGATAAAAAACGGGTGCGCGCCACATGCGCCTCGACCCGGCCAACACAAAAGCCATCCTAACAGGACACAGGTCTTACACTCCCCAAAAAAAAAAATCGTTTATAGTCATAACACAAAAGGATCAATTCGTTCGCACCCCAACCGCCAACTAAGGCCCTATAGACTAGAAACGTGTAGAACTCAAAGAGAATAGACTCTACTAACCCAAATCGGCTTGTGATGGTGAGAGACCAGCGCCGGCCGCTGTAACGTACTCCTTTACTTTTATTTCAAGCAAAATGCCAATCGAAGATTCACATGACCGATAAGCTTTATTTTTCTTCGCTTCATGACGAGTCGTTTGATTTCGCTGCTGTGCCTTCGAATAGTTTGCTGATATTTTCAAAATATCATCGGTCGTGGTATAGAATAGCGTACTATTCGAAGGCACAGCAGCGTAAAGAACGAAACATTATAACATTGCAAAAGCAGAATTATGCAACTCACAATATGCTTTGAGCTTGTTTTGATAAATAAACCCAAGAAAATGTTTATTAATCCATGGGAAGTTTGAACTGAGACGTTTAGTCCTGCTGGGAAGTTTGAGTACGTTACACCGTCCGTTGCCGGATGAAGACTCTCCAGAAAAGACAGAAAAACGCGCCAAGGACCCCAACGCGCGCGAAAGGAAAGAAATAGACAAAGAAAAAGGGGGGGGGGGGAGAAAGTCAAAGGGAAGAGGGGTTTGCTGTCCCGTGTCGAAAAGAAGATACCCGTGAGGACCCTGCCAGCAGTTGACGCGCGACGACGACGTCGCGAGTCAGGGCTCTTGGGCTCGCGAGACGGATAGGGTTACACAAGGACAGGCGAACCGTCCCTTGATTCTCCCCATCCGTACGCACACACCCAGCGACAGGCCAGCACAGTACGGGAAGCACAACACGGACAGCAGAAAAATCGCCGACACGCGACAATCATCAGCGACTGTATACGTTACAAGGGAGTACACATCAATGTAGTGACGTCTAGTCAACACTGTAAATAAACAACAAGACTGTAATGGAGCCAGGTGTGCACTGAATAACTACACTCTCCACACATTACAATACCAACAGGTAAATCCGCACAGTTAGCTTGTTAGAACAAAATATAATTGAAAGAAAATAAGCAATTGAAGGAATGCATGTACATAGCAAATTAGTTCAATGCAGTTTGATAATTATTCTCTGTAAACTTCACTATCTGGCTGTCCCGCATGCACGACTGTAGCTACAAAATGCGTTTACTACAGAGAAACAGAGACAGAGAGGGACAGACAGCGAGAGACAGAGATACAGGTAAATACAATAATAGAGGGGTAGAGGCAGAGAGAGAGACAGAGAGAGTCGCATGATCATGTTAGTGTCTTAACTGTTTCTACGCAAAAGTTAGAGAAACAAAATAATAAAATAAGAAGAAATAAAATTGTAATTGTGTTTTGGAAATACCGATCAATTATTCACAATACTTCAATTTATGGATGAGAACAGTGTGTTGTGAATATGTTTAACACTGTAAATGTAGCAGCAAAGTACAAGATGGACTTCATTGTCTTCAGCTGTTGTACACACGGTGCACATAAAGTCATGCGCAGTTGTAATGAAAAAAACAACAAAGTGTGATACAAAGTTTGATACAATCAGTCTCTGCACTTTTGCATTTTTCTTTGTCCATTATGAAAGTTTTATACTATGTAAAATACCATACAAGCAAATTCAGATATGTCTTATGAGACCTTCATGGAATAAATATTTTACAATAATCAAATATTTATTATTGAATTTCTTTACATTTTAAGCATATTGATTGAAACAAGTAAAATTAATCTAAGAGAAACAATACAACAGTTTTAATGTAATTCAGACCACAATCAGGACCGCCATCAGAGTAAACAAAGTTGGCTGCGCTGACTCCACAACACGACGAGAGCAGTATGCACTGAGCTGACCTCGTCAGTGAAACCTGTCGTGTACGGCAGACTGACCATGAAAACAGTGAGACCACAGGAGACAAGGCGATGCTAGGCTGGTCTCAGTTTCATCTCAGAGAATCCGAAGCTTCTCCAATCATTGTATATCGTTTTCCAATTGATGCCGTATGTTTCCACGTGGTACTGACCGTTGAGGTTAGCGTGGTAACAGTCTTTTGTGAACCACCAGCCAGATTTAAAATGCACAGCGCAGTTCCGAGTGTCTAACTTGTCATTATCGCGGTCACAGGTTGAAAACGCGTCTCCGTTATGATAAATGAAGGAGTCGCCTGTAAACACACACATAGACACAATTAGATGCAAACTGCAGCTATGTTATATTGGAAACAAAACGAACCTCAAGACAGCCCTGAAGCGAACAGGTGAACATTTAAAACATAACAGGGGCGGCCATAGGTATGTGCACCTGCACAGCGCCGCCTAATCCCAGGGGTCGCCACACCAATGTATATCTTTAATATAAAACAGAAAGGGAAAAAATGACACTGCTGATGGCAATATGACCAAAACACTGTTTCTTGTTGCTAGAGTAGAGGCAGTCAGCTATATGTAGGATTATAATTGTGTTCGTTGTTAATTAGTCCGCTGTAATTACTGATGCTACTACAGTTGGAGCAGTAATCTATATGTATTATCATAATTGCGTTTGTTGTTAATCAATCCGCTGTATTTACGAATGTTGTTACAGTCAGAGCAGTATGTAAGCTATAATTATATGTACATATGTAAGCTATATGTCGTATTATAACAGTCTGCCATGATGAGAATATCAGAGGCCGCCCCTTGGTTTTAAAGTTAAGGACGCGCATATAAAAGCAAAGCAAGTCGTCCTACAAGTTAATGTTTTCTCTAGCTTTAATAAAGAGGCCATCCGCCGTGCACAAGATTGTTGGGAACGACACACAAAGCACTGCGTCCCTCACGTCTTCTTTCTTACAACAACTTACCAAGACCTGTACGTGGGCGGAAAATTCTCTATTGTTCGGGAGCTTGTTTTTTTTTTTTTAATTTTAGGTACAGACAGAACGCAGATATATATATATCAAATGACTACAAACCAGATAAGCCTCTGAATGACATAGATCACTCTCTACCTGTATAAATAGCACATCATTACCATAAGCGATTCTCCAACTTCCAGTCCTGCAATCGCTATAAACAGAAGTTACTTCAGTAGTTCCAAATGACTAGTTTTGCAAACCATACTGTTTCTCAAATGGGAACCGTGACGGGTGCCCTAATATCCCAGATTGGTATCCCAATACACACAGAATGACCAAAATTTTCATTTATTTTTCGATGAAGTTTATAAATGATCACACTAACACACACACACTCCCCAAAATATTCTCCCTTCAATATTCTAATCTAGGGCCGCTGGGGTTGACTGGGTCAACATGCCAGGCTGACGACGATGGTGTCTCTACCCTAGAACAATGAGTGTCGACTAGTCTGACACACCCGACTGACGACGGTACACTCCGATATTCAAGAACAGTAGGTGCTGAGTGGGTAGACACCTGGCTGACGACGATACTCTTCAACTCGTCTTTCTTTTGCCCTTGGTAATTCCTTGACTAGGCAAGGAATTATTCCAATTCCCCGGTCTTTTTCACACATAAATTTGCTTCAGTGTCTCTCTTCTTCGACGAATGGAGTGGGAATCTCCAAACTGAGTTTCTCCTAACTTCAGGGGTTCCGTGAACATTTCGTTCAGTTAAGGGTGACAATCCTTGTTCCTTAATACAGACAAGGGGGATAACCCCCATTTCTAACAATATCTGGATTCTTCTCTCCGTCTCGGCGAACAGAGTCCACATGCCACTTCCGTAGAGCAGGATCGGCACTGACAGGGATTTCTACAGCTTGTGCTTGTTAGTGAACTTTACCTTGGCTTAGGGCTATACCTGATCCTATCTAATCTAGCCATCGCTGCTGTCGCTGTCGCGATCCTGATGGGGATATCTGGCGTGCAGCTGCCGTCCTTGGAGACGGTGGCTTCCAAGTATTTAAAGCTCCTGACTTTTCCACCTGTACCCCGTTCATTCTTTGCCGTTGCCATTGACCACAACTTTGCTCTTATCAGTGCTGGTCTCTATTCCATATGCATTTGAACTTTCAGTCTGTTGGTGAGGTCTTGCAGTTCTTAGTTAGGGCCGCTAAGAGATCTTGTCGTCTGCAAAGCGTAGATTGCAAATCGGTCTTCTACCAATGCAAATGGAAGTGTGATGTTCTCCAAGACGTTGAACAGCACTGGGTATAGGGTACATCCTTGACGTGCGCCTACAGTGGAGCAAAATTCAGCTCCTCTTAGGTTCAGCATTGCTGTCCTCAACGAGCTATCGTACAGCGCTTCGGTAACTTGAGCAAGGCCTTCTTCGATACAGAATTTTCGCATCACACGCCATAGCCCTTCGTGTCAAACTCTGTCAATGAAGCTGTGGTAGAGGTTCTGTTGATACTGAAGATTTACTTTGGTGGTACTGACCATCGCAACCATGAAACCTATTTGTGATGGAAACATTTAATGTTGCCAAAGATACACAGAAAGACGCGGGTACAGATAAAATCCGCTTGCACAGAACTGTAGGTGCCAGCATTGCTGGACGTAGCATATAATACAAAATGAAAGTCCAACGACATTAACACATCTATGTTGTTAATAAGCAAACATGTTCACAATTAAAATACAAATCACAGCCAGTTAAGGTCTTCATGACTCGCTGTAAGAACCGCTTCACGCAGCTGACACGGAGTTGCTAACCGAAGCATGGTGGAGAGGAATGTTCTCAGTAATTTCAGTGCAATAATTCAGATTTTAAATGATCGAGTATTATAACACAACATCTCACAGACACGTGATTATGGATCGTCAGCTTGAAGTCTCCTAAATTACTGCAACAGCGCCGTGTTACCAGGGATTGTACATCACACGAGTCACGACTGTAACACATACCATCTTCAGACAAAGTAAGCTACAGGAGAGTGGCATACATAGTCAGCAACTCCATCGTTGATGTGACAAATGCTATTGCTAGGAGCCAGGCCCGTTCTTAGCCCCCGCGGGGCCCGAGGCAAAGGGCATGTGCGGGGCCCTCACATAAATCCAGCAATAGCTCAATGCACGAACGTTCATGCGCGATAAATCCTCGGTGTCCAGCAGCCTTGTGTCTCCAAGCGCGTCCAGCGAGAATGTGATACGGCTGACTACACTTCCATATGCCTAGTTACCATATCAATCAAAAGCGCGGGGCCCTAGGCAGATGCCTCGTCCGCCTGCCCCTAAGCACGGCCCTGCTAGGAACGACAGGAGTGGTCGGTGGTAGTGTGAGTCTGAACAAGTGTTTACGACTGGAGAGAGCAGCAACCACGTGTCTACCAGTCAAGGTCAAGACAGGTGAACATCCAGTTCTAGTTGGGTGAGCAAAATAATGACATCATGACCAGACATTTATCGAGGCTACTGCCGGTCCGTTGTGAAGGTCAAGGTATGAAGAACTGTGTGGTCTGGCCTGGTGAAGGCCATCTGCAGCACTGATTGTCAAAGCTCTGATCTGTATACCGGCTAAGGCTGCATTTCGTGTTTTAAACTTTGAGGAAACATTATTTTATATTATCAAAAGTTTGTAATCGGTCTAATCGGAATGAGTTATTACGCAAATCGGATACAGGTAAAATTGAGAGAGAGAAAAAATGTTTCCACGAATCTCCCGGGAAAAAGTTAAGAGACTCTTCGTTGTCGAGACGCGAGGTTTTCCCTCGTGAGCTGAGTGCACGTGATGGCTGTGTGAGCTGCTAGAGGCAATGAGGTGGAGATGAGAGGTGTTCATCTCGAGTTGCTACATATTATCTGTGTCAGGCATGGCAACGACAAGCAGCGTTATTTTCTATTTCGGGCTTAGTGACAGTCAACCACCATGCCAGCCAAACAAACAGTCACGCTTGTTGTTCATTGTCTGCACACGTACCTGCATCACCCGAGTAGTTAGATATGAACATTTTGTAGTTTGTATGTAGACCAGCCACTCTGAATGACGAGTATTCAGCGTAGTAACGGTTTCCATTGTTATCTGCCAGGTCAACACGGAGTCGCTGTGGTATCTCCCTGGTTAGCACGTGCACATCCCATAACCCTGAGGTTAGACATCAAAGATTGGAAACGTCAATAAGTCATTAACTAGATATCACAATGTCTGTTATACAGGACATTGGCGGGTTCCTCCTTTTATTACATAATTGGTTAATGCTTATTTTGTATAAATATATATGTCTCAAATATGACAAGCGTGTCAAAAACTCCCACTTTTAGAGAAATAATAGTAAGTGCAAAATTTGTAAAACACTCCTAAGGAGAATGTTCTTAGCGCCTAAGAACAAGAACGAAACATGAACAGCACACGCTTCTCGGCCTTTTGGCTAAGATCAAAGCGATTATGGAAAAAATAAACAGCATACGAGGCCAGGAAAAGAAACAAATAACATACGAACGATAAAAGAATAAACAACCATACTACACGAAGAATAAAATCAAATACAGAAAACACAAAGAGGAACCAAATAACAAGAACAAGAGCTGAGAGTAACATGATATTGCAAAAGGAAGGGTGAGAAAAAGGACTAGCTTTTAATATAATAATCTTTTCTAATGTCTTTATACAGACGATAACCAAATCTTCCGGACTAGAATTGTTCGTTCATTTTTGTTATCCTTTAAAATTAAATTTTACCAAACTCTTATCAACAAGACAAGAAGACTAATGATACTCAGATGAATATCTCTCTCTTCGACATATTTGCGATGGTGGTATCCGGTATCTTTGTTAGATATGAATACTGAACATTTTATCCTTCAACGTACATCTACTATCTTCAAAATTTATTGTTATAAATGTAAATAAAAAGAAAAATAAACTCTGCATATAGTCAAAAACGTTCTTACTCAAGCTGGATATTCTAAGTTAATATCCAAAGTTTGAAATTTGAACACTAGTTTCTGTCGCTTTCTTCGTCGTATTCTTTTTGTTCGTTTTCTTTCCTCCTCTTCTTAATTTTTCTTTATCTCCTCGTCATTCTTTATTATTATTATTTGCCGAGGAAGCACAGATATTTAAACAAACGGCAACATGTGAGATTTTCTTAAACAACAGAGAACGAAAACTCTCTCATTGCTTTATAATCCCACAGACGTTTTATATTTTCATTCCAGGAAGAAAACCAGGAATACAGAGATAATGTTAAAACGAAGTCTTGCCCAGCCAGAACTCCCCGGTGATGTCACCAAAGCCGTCTTCATATTGTGTCCAGTTCCTGTAGAAGTCAACAGAACCGTCTCTACGTCTCTGGAACACCTGACCGTGACAGACAAGGTCGTTACCTTGGAAACGTGAGAACTTTGTCTGTCGTCACGTGCCTGCTAAACACGTCTCATCGAACATCTGATATAAACACACTATAATGGTATACTCACTTAATTGTTTTAGGACCATTAATACACTATAATGTTATACTCACTTAATTGACCATTAATACACTATAATGTTATACTCACTTAATTGACCATTAATACACTATAATGTTATACTCACTTAATTGACCATTAATACACTATAATGTTATACTCACTTAATTGTTTTAGGACCATTAATACACTATAATGTTATACTCACTTAATTGACCATTAGTACACTATAATGTTATACTCACTTAATTGACCATTAATACACTATAATGT
>SRHC01001664.1:31383-53387 GCA_004794325.1 Pomacea maculata
ACATTGATACAATGGCGAGAGAAATGTGTGAGCTAACGGTTCACATGAGGAGGGATAGTGAGAGAGAGTTCACTGATACATTGATACAATGGCGAGAGAAATGTGTGAGCTAAGGGGCGTCACACACTTGACTTCAGCTAAAGGTCCCGCGTGAAATGCCGAAATGAAGTGCCCCGCGCCGAAACGTCCGGCGGCGAAACGTCCGTGTACCTCGCAAGGGCGGTTGGTGAGGATGTAAGCAGGAGGCAGCAGCAGTGTTGTCGTTGTTGCTGGGGATAAAGTGTAATTTTAGATTGGAAAGAAACAAAACCAATAGAGATGGAGAGAAAATATAAGATAAGGTGACCAGACGTTTCGGGGGCGAAAGCGGGACACGTGCCGATGATGGTGTCGTCACCGTCAAAAAACGCCGAAAAAAGTGATTTTTAAAGACAATCGGGACATTTGATGGACTTGCCAGAAAGCCAGAAAACGGGACATTGGGCGTCCCGCCCGATATTCAGGCGGGACACGAGGTCAAAATCGGGACGTCTGGTCACCTTATATAAGAGAATATACAAAATCAAAGGGGCACAAGAAGGTATCTTCCTCTCTTTATTATTCTTCACAAGATGATCTCCCCTCTAACCCTTACAACGGTAACGAGCATACAGTGCGTTATCTTAGTGGTTCTCAAAGTATTTCGGACCACGGACCATTTTACTTAAATAAAAATATTGCGACCACCGAGGCCTAAAAATCAGTCTGTACTATGAATTTCAAATTTAAATTGCAGCATTTGTTTCATTACAATTCAAAACTAAATGTCCTTTTGTGACAGTAGTATAGTATATAATAAGTTGACACAAAACTACCTACTTAACTGAAGTTTTCTACAAGCCTATCTGGCGATTTAAACATCACTTTGCTGACATATGACGACTGTCAGCCGCGGACCACCTGACTTATGCCAACATAACCCTAACCCTGCTACACAGGTCTTTCCCCAAAGCAAGAATGATACAACTTCTGGGGCTCTTGAAGGATAATTTCGATGAAAGATTTGTGGATTTTGATGATTTGAAGGATGAAATACGTCTCTTCGAAAATCCATTTGCGGCAGATGTGTCAAGTGCCCCGACAGACCTGCAACTGGAACTGAGTGACTTGCAAAGCCAGACATCCCTACTTGACAAATTTCGAGCGATGCAGACAATTGCTTTCTATGCCGTGTTGCCTGCAGAAACTTGTCCAAATCTCCGACAACAAGCGTTAAGGATGATCACGATGTTTACAAGTACTTATGTGTGTGAACAAACATTTTCAGTGATGAAACTGGCGAAACCCGTCTTACGTCATCGCCTCGCGGATGAACAGTTCGGTTCAGTGCTCCGACAGTGTCTCTACGATGCAGCCGGATATTCACAAGTTGGTTTCGGGAAAACAACTTCAAATATCCCACTAATTACTACATAATTAATGCTAAGTACAACTTGTTTCTAATAAAAAATGGTATCTGCTCTATTTTTTTTTCTTTTTTGTATTTTTGCGGTGAAGCGGCCCGCGACACGCGTGTCGGAAATGTATATGGCCCGCAGGCCGAAAAAGGTTGGGCATCACTGTTCTATAAAAAAAAATCATTCTACATTTTGTTTCTTCAGTAGACATATGGACCTGAATATCACACAATCTTTATGGCAATACAAATGTAAAAGCATTTTCTTTATAACTTTCTTTTTCCATCTTCTAAATATTTGTGAAAGAAGGTAAGCAATTATATAGATCCAAGTTCAACTGTTTGCAAAAAATGAGTGTAAGAAAGGAAGAAGTTCAAAAATCTACTATATAAACAAATAGAATACACAAAATATTAGACAGCAATGTAGAGTTTAATGAATATTGATCGTCATGTAACTTTACTGCGGTGGAAATCCACGTCAAAAGCTGCAAATGAAAATCATCTCTAGCATGACAATCAGCAGGAAGTTTCTGTTACTGTTAAACATGCAGGAGGATGCTTAGTTTATCTGTTATAAAGGGTTAGGTTAATCTCACTCGATTCTTCCCTTAATTATTTGTTTTTGCACGGTATGATGTAATTTAGTAACCTGACCATTCTGCGGCACATAAACAAATATTGTGCATCACTTCACAATGTCAATGACTTAAATTAGTATTTTACACCTAACTTTCAATGGTTGTACATAGCTGTCGAAATCTTCAGGGCAAAAGTTGCAGTTAAATTTGCCACACTGAACATTGTGGACTGGGACACAGACATGGACATCCATGCTGTAAACATCAAAAAGGTCTTCTTGTCAACATTCGAAGAAAATTGCTAGGGCAACAAAGCAAAAAGAAACATTGCTGGGTCAGGAATGACATCCTAGATCTCTGTGACCAAAGGAGGGCCTTGATGAAAGAGGAAAAGCAACTGGTGTTGAAAGCAGCTGGTGTTGCCCTAACATCAGATTTAGTATGAAATACGATATTTACCATGACCCTGCTTTATGGGTATGAAACCTGAACTGTGCTTGCCGATACCAAAAGGCGAATCCAGGCATTTGAGAGTAACTGCTTCAGGAGGCTGCTCCAGATCACAGGGAACATAAAACCACCGACTTCATATGAAGTTAAGTCATTACACTTGTAGGACACCGGGAACATCTACTTGCAGCGGTCAACTGGTGTAATTTGGTCTGGTTGAGTCATGTTACCTGGCTTGTCAGTGAGTCATTCAGTCATTTGTTCCCTGCCCGGTACCTGTCTTTGAGGGAAGCACATGGATAGATGCAGCAGCTGAGAAGGCCCACCAATCTCACCTGTTTTGAGCAATATTGATCATGGTCCTGTAAAGGAGGACCAGACCAGTCTTTGATGTCAGTAGCCCAGTTCTTCCTCAGGCCAATGTGCCATCAACTGCCCTCCAGATACCTTGAAGAACGGTCTTTGACAAAGTGTCATGCTGGGTCACATGACCAAACCACACCAGCTTACATCACTTGACTGTTGCAAGTAGAAGTTCCTGGTGTCCTTCAAATGTGGTAACCATGTTTTATACAAAATCATTGGTTTTATGTAATTTTACCGAGGGATGAATAAATGAAAAGACTAAATGTCATATTTATGGGAAAGCCTATTTGAAGCACCCCATCTTTATATGATGTAATCAACGTCAATAAATACTGTAATGTTGGCAATGATAATAATAATAATAGCATTAAAAAACTAGTGTTTCACTAGAAGCATTAAAGTCAGTCAATAAAAAGATTAAGATCACAACTGACACAGGACCAGAGATAAAACATTTAAAGATAAAGAGATATGCAGCATGCAGCAAAAATATTTTTTATATAGCTATTAAATTTTTGAGATTCTATTAAAATCACTAGATAATTTATATCAAGGGTAAAGGTAGTTCTGCAATATCAGTCTGCAAGATTCATATTGGTGGATATTTACTACAAAGATAAACATACGTGGTGACCTGCTGTGGAGACAAGTTTACATATCTCTTTGTAGGGTGAAACTGGAGTGGGGTGAGTAGGAATTGGTGTTTTACGCCGAGCCAGCACTAAGGCTATATCACAGAAAGGCAGCCTGGTGAAACTGGACAAATGTGTGTAAGGCAGCCAGCCCTGTAAACAGATGCCAAATGCAGAGAAAAAACAGCGTGACTGGGATGAGACCTGCACCCTGGACTGTAGTGGTGACAGGTGCTAACCATTACTCAACTGGGGCGCCAGATAAAACTGGACAAATGTAAGAGACAGTGCAAAGTGAAAAATACATGAAAATGCATTAACTAGTTGTAAAATCAAACCAGCTGAAAACAAAAGCCATAACTATGCTTGATAAGGGAACACTGTTCCACATGACAACATTTTTCACAAGTTGTCTATAAGGCTGTTGAAGAAAAAATTTTTTTTTTAAAATCACGAGCCAGACTTGGTATCACACTATTGAGACTTTCATGGATCGTGATAGTAATCTCATATTCATTTATGTTTTTCTTCATCAAGCTCTAACATAGCTTTATCCAAAAATAATCTGTTTCTAATGTACATTATATATCTGACATACAGAAACCTCACAAAGTAATATCACAGTCTACGCAGTTCATGTTTGACTGAACTGGAACATTACTTCAAAGCATTTTTTGTGTACGTCATCACTTGTGTGCAAGATGTGCTTGAAGTACAAGCACTGAAGGTAAGTAATCCTTTAGCCAGGCAGAACCCCAATCAAAATAAATAAGCAACCATGCATTTCTAGCAGGAGGGAAAGGATTTAGGAATAAATAATAGAGACCCTTACAAAATAATTTGTTATCACAACACAACCATCACAACATTGCTCACCACAATGTGATCATATCTGAGATACTGATCACAATCCATCATCTTCAGTTTCAACCTCTCAGGCTCTAAACTGAATAAATTGTTTGAACACACTAAGATGAGAAAATGCTGGACACCCACTCACAAGCTTGAAGAATCACATAATCCTCTGTACAAGACATTTAAGTGCTAGTCAACAGTGTCCAGCTCAGGGTCTCTGGGCGTCACCAAAATATTGATAACTCGGATCTCCAGCAGCTGATGGTGAACTTCATCTGTGAGTGGATTCTCCTGAAAGTTGACTTCTGTCAGGGAGCTGATGGCCTTCAGACGAGTGACATTGACTTCTGCCATACAGCAGTGACAAAGAAATATTAAAAGCAACACAGTATTTTATCTTCTGATGAAACCAAGTGTCTATCACTACTTTTATATTTCTAGACTCAAATACATGCTGTGCTATATGTCACTCCCTGCATTTTTACAAATACATGAGCAGTGTCTCTGCTTCTGTAAACATCAGATGTTTATGTAACTCTTCTAATGACACATGAGTTCAAGCATTCACCAACATTTTAAGCTGCAACCATTTTTGTACATTGTGTAATGGGGATCAGGTTGTGGTATTGCTGCATGTCGGCTATTCCTGCTTAGAAATATTTGCTACATCTGTGAGCAAGCAAATGTATTTTTTTAATGCATAAACTCTTTCCTTACAAAATAATGTAAATAAAAAGATTAAGCATAATATACCTTTAATGTTGTTATCCTCGGCCCTAAGCTTGCGCAAAGCTTCTAGACGATAGATAACTTGAGGGAGAGCTTCAAAGTGATTGTGGGAAATGTCCAGCAAGGCTAAACCTGCTATGTGACGAAGCTCCTCTGGCAAGCTGCTCAACTGGTTGTTACTCAGATGTAATTCTGCAGAAAACAGGTGCAGATTTAGCTATAGCAATCTGTTCACCACTAGAAATAGAAATCACAAGAACAATTGCCCACCTTAAAAAACAAAAAAAATGGATCTACAGAATCATTTTCTGACAAGAGGTGATGCCTTCTTCAACAGCAATACTGGAATACTTACACTGATGTTATCAATATAGCTGTATCCAATGATGAGATTAACTCACCTTATCTACTTTTGCAGTATTGTATAGAAGTAGTAATAATAATGAGATTTGTATAGCGCATAAGTGTTGTCTCCAGAAGCAGCCCACTGAGCACCTCACTTCAAGCACTGGGTGATAATTACTGGTCACGCTGAAAAAATAGCTTCATGAAAAGCTATTGGCAAGCGAGTAAAAAGTAACACGTGTATAAGTACTTAATTTTCACCTGTGAGGTTGGGGAATTTGGTGGCAAGCTTAGCCGGAATACGTCTTAGGACATTGGCAGATAGGTTACAGATGTCCAGGACTGTGTCACGCATCAGCATGTACACAGCATCGGGTATGTGAACCAATTCACATTCGGAAAGATCTGCAGGTATCAACAGTTTACACATTCTGATTGTATCATAAACGAAAATTGTCTTCTGAAAATCTCGTGTATACTGTACGTATACTAGTTGCTGGTAAACTAGCCTTGTCAAAGAAATGTTGAAGTAGTGCATCCAATTTTTATTGCGCACAAAAAGTGACTTTCAAATGACTCTGTAAACATTCTGTGATACAATGTGTGGAAAAAAAAACTGCGGACCGTAACTGTGAATGATAATAGAGCTTGTTTCGAGTAGTAAGACATTCTCGTATTTAGAACTTGGTTAATCAACAATAAATTAAATTGAATGAATCGAAATGATGTGACAATTTATTAAGAGTTTATTACGGCGCTTTATTCCAAAAGTCGTCATTGTCCCCTGGCCCTAAGCCACGTATCAATGCGTTCTCCAAACACGCATGGTGAGAGCCTTAGTGTATGGGTCACCCGAGAGCCATGCAGACGACATGTTTTGAGAACGTGCAGCAATAAAAGATGTCTTAACTTTACCCAGCTTTCCACTCTCCTTAGCTTGATCGCAACGCTTAACTACTTTTGTAACACCTTCTCCAGCCATTTCTCTCTGTTCAGTAACAATTCGTGTCTAAAGCCTGTTATTGCGTTTTCAGGAGTGTCGATTAACTCTGTTTACATAAGGTAAGCCACACAAAGCAAGTTAAACGATTTACGCTATAATAAGGACAAGCCAAGGATGTTAATACATTAGTATTGATTTTGACTTAAACTATATGTTTTCATGTTTAAGCCTTTGGATTTTCTTTGTATTTATTTAATACGAAATATTTGGTTGATGATTTATGTGGTTTACAAGGGACTGTACTCTGGATAGCGGTCGCCACAGACGCTAAAGGTGGGATGAAAGCGCGCAAATGTCTACTCTTTTTGTTCACGTCGGTCAATGTGGTAATCAAGTAAGTCAGCACTTGTGGGGATGCATTCAAAAGGATGCAGAAGTCATCAAAAGGTAAAAGCTTTTGAAATTAAGAGGTGTTTTGGAGATGGCACATTCATAGACATCGACGTATTATCGTGAAGAAGCAGACAGAAAGAATTTTCACGTATCACTGTATATTTGTGTGTGTGTGTTGTTGTTTATTTTCAGTCGGAGCTTCGTAACAGTCGAAGGCTTTAACAGGGCAGTCCACGTGGATAGTGAATCAAAAGTGATCAAGCGTTTATCTTCAGTGATGAAGATAAGGTAATTTAATTGTCATTCTAAACTAAACTTATATAAATTTTTCTTATATAAGTATTCTGTTGCAATATTTTCAGGTAAAAGTTTGAACTTAAAAGTATTTTTAAAACAATTTGAGAAATGATACTACCAACGGTTATCTGCAAAACCCAACAGACTGATAGATAGTGTTAATGCACATAGAATGGAGACTAGGACCGAAGAACAAATTAAGGGTTAATATCAATGGCAAAACAGAGATTTAACATGAATAGAGTATATCTCTGGAGGTGAACAGTGTTAAGTACTTGGGAGCAAGCCATTCTAAAGAAGGCGCTGCATAAGATATCCACATCAGGATTGCATTATTAACAGCAGCAGCATCCAGGATTTGGCAAAGTAACATTTTAAAGTTTGCTATTAAGTACAGTCTTAACAAGTCTTATACACTTCCCGTCCTGCTGAATGTGAGATATGGACTCAGGTTGCCAATACAGAGAGGAAAAAAGATCCATTAAAAACTAAGTGCCTGAGGAGGCTGCTCTGAATCTTATACAGAGAGCAGAAAACCAGTGACTTTATATGAAACATGTCCTACCCTTGTAGGACACTAGGAACCCTTTTCACGACAGTCAAGTTGCACAAGCTTGTGACCTTGTGACCTGGCATGACACTTTGTCAAATTGTCCTTCAGGGCACCATGGAGGGTGGTCAATGCTGAAGTGGACAGGGAAGAACTGGTTGTTCCATGCAGGACCTGTTTACCACCACTCTAAAGAAATCTAAGAGTTGAATCTTGTCATCTTCTGTCTATTTGTTTCCCTCAGTGACCAGTCTAGGGATGTAGGCAGGCAAACAGGCAAACTTGACCACCGCCAAGGAACGACCACTATAAGACAATGATACCACTACTGGTAGAAATTTGTACGTTATCTGTTAAAATACAGTTTGCAAATGAAACATTTGATGAAGGATTGTTTCTCTATAAACATTCAAAGCTTCTTCAACAACAATTTTTTTTTTATTCACAGACTTAAGCTGTGCTTTCAGTGATAGTCATTATAATCTCTTCAATAACTAGACAGTTAAATAATTTGTCATCATATCAGTTATCATATTCTCGTGGTTTTTTGTTTTTTTTTGTAAACACCTCATGTTCCGCCCCATGTTATGGTCATTGCTGTTAAAAAAAACTATTTTAATCAGTTGAAAACAGCTGTAAAATTTAGAAGAAAGAGCCACTTTTAAAAGTTTGATAAAATACTTGTTTAATGCATCGGAATGACAGGAGTGATTTTTGAAAAATGCTCATAAATTTGCTTCCCTAGAAAAGTTTTTAAGTTGGGGTGGTTGGTATGCAGTGTCTGCAGTGCCTGTCATCATGACAGTGTGAATTGGTTGTTGTGGCTTGGAATCTGGTCTCCAACACACTTAACTCTGTATGTGAAACCTGTTTTCAGGGATGACTTTGGTATTCTATGGGTACTCCATTTTCCTCCATTCTCTGTGTGTGTTTTTGTGTGTGTTGTGCGCATAGATGTTTATGTGTGTTGTGTACATTGATGTTTCTGTGTGTGTTATGTGCATGCGTTTGTGTATGAGTAGTCGTGCTCACATACTTAACAGAAACATATTTAGCTCCCTTTAGCTCTCAACTGAATAGCAGAATATTTTTTTTACATGGGAGTTCCAGTAACACTTGCTGCAATTATCTTCTTAATGCACATGAGATATGCCACCTAATAGTATGTATGTTCTTATTTTTATACTTTTTAATCTATAATATATGCATTCTCTGAAAATATTAAAATCATGCTTTTTTTTAACAGGGAGAAAAATGTCATCACTGGAAAAAGAGGTCGTGGAAACAACTGGTCTTTAGGTTAACACTTTTTTTAACCTCAGTTTTTATGAATCAGTGACAATCAAAACATATTTAGAACCAGATGTGAAGAAGTAATAGTACACCTAGCTTGAGTGCTGTCCACTTTAAGGCTGTATTCTGAAAAAAATTAATGTCATAAGACAATGACAAAACAACTATCATGTGTCTTGCTTGCACTGTATTAGTTGAATCCCATTGTCTGCCTTCAAAGTATTCACAATCTATACAGTACCTTTTATTGATCAGGGTTAAATTGTCTTAGAAAGCATGATTGTCAGTAATTTGTGTGTGCATTTACATGTATTTGTGTATGCATGTGGTTGGTATGCTGTATGTTATGATTTTAGCTGTGTGGATGTTGTTGTTATGCTGTGTGAGTATGGTTGGTATGCATTATGTTATGGTTGTAGCTGTGTGGGTCTGGTTGGAATGCAGTATGTTATGGTTGTGTGTGCATGTGATTGGTATGCTGTATGTTATGATTGTATATGTGGCTGGTATGCTGTATGTTATGATTGTGTGTACAGTGGAACCTCCTTATTAAGCCCTTCCTTATTATGACCCCATCTTATAGATAAGACCCAAACATCTTCAGGGATGTATTTTGCTATATAAATGTCATTTCTATTATAACTTCCTCCCCCACCCAACTTATGATCAATAGTTTGTACGCTATTATGATTTTTTCAAAGAACTCTTAGACGTTTTCTGGCTGACTATTTACCCTACGTCATGATTCTCTGCAGAAATCATGTAAAATAAAGTAAATTTTGAAAGAGACTGCTTGTTCAGTGTTGTGCCTTGTTTTTCACAAGTGCACAACAGTTGATTGTGCTTCATCATGACCTTTTGCACAAGTCACCTGTTTATGAAAATAAGATTCTTGTGACCAACTTTTTGTGCTTTAATGCAGCTCTTTTTAGAGATCACATTAAAAAATATATTCACAGTGTGATGAATACAGTTTTAAAAAAATACAGTACATTGTAGGAGAGCCTTTCCAAAAAATAAAACTTGCAGTAGTACTAGGTGTCAGGTGACTTTTACTTGGTCCTCTATCATCCCTCCCTCTCTGTCATTATTTTGCTGTCTCATGAGGTCTCCTTTCAAATGACATGGATGTCAGAATTTCCCTTTGCGAAGATGTATACCACAATTGGCTGAGCATAATATTTTTCTTCCTCTGGAGACCCTAATAAAATCTTAACGTGGAAAAATTAACATGGTCAGGCGCAGAATATACCAGTCAAACATAGTCTGAGATCTTCCTATATATATATATAGCCTGAGGGAATATTCCTGCAAAATTTGGTATGGATTGGATGAATAGTGTGAAGTGAACGACGAAGAAGAAGAAGGATGAATAGTGTGGATTTGCATAGGTTTCACATGCACAGACACACACATTGGCACATTATGCTCTATTGATAAGATTGAAGATCTGTTACAGGTTATCATGGCCTCCATGTGTCAGGAGATGATTGTTTATTGGAAGAAACTCTGGAGAGTATCAGAAGAGAGGTTGAAAGGTTAGAAAATTCAGCATCTTGTCTAACAGTGTTAAAAAAAAATCGCCTTTTGGCTGTCCCCAGTCTGTGTATATATTTCACAAGTGTGTCCCTGATTTCTGGTACACCTGTGGAAGTAGGTTGGTTTTTTAATATGTAAAACTAGAAAAGATCACTTTAAAAATCTTTTATGGCAGCTAGAATTTTTTATTGGGAAAATTTAAAGGAACCAAAAGTGAAACTTTTATGATCTCAAGGAAGAGGCAAGGGAAATGGCTAGTTAGGTTAGAGACACCAGCATTTTTAATTACTTCCACAGACTTAAAGAGCAGCCATCACAGCTTATCATTGTGAGTGAAAAAATGTTCCATTGCATCTTTTTTTTTGTGTGCATTTGTCCATACTGTTGATTTTCCTATTTTTCAGATGTGATATGTTCTCGGGATTCATTCTTACACACAGTCTCAGCGGAGGAACAGGCTCAGGTGTGTAGTTGTTTCTTGAGTTTGCTTAAAAAGACAGTGCTTAACTTATGTCTTCTCTTGATTTAGTGTTGAAAAATTGTAGATCCGTAACAGAGAAATACTAGATGGCATCTTTACAAAAATTGTTGCTAAATATTTTCATAATCATCACTATTAATGTATTCTTATCACCTTTTCAACAAAGATGCTTATAATAAAGGATAGAAACCTTCTGACATGAAGCAGTGAGATTACTATGCACCATCATGAGTGGATTTTTCCTTGTGCTTTTTTCAAGCTGTTCATCTCTATAGGACTATAGGATGTATTGTCACTCTGTATTTTAATGGTAAAATGATAGGACAACATTATAAGAAGTTCCTTATATCTTCAAATCTCTGAAAATTTGACATACTGTAATAAATTGAAGTCATACTGAAATTGTCAAATTTAACGTCAAGCTGTAGTGTCGCTGCCATAGCAATGTCAGACCAAATATAGCAGACTTATTTTTCAGTTGATAATTTTGCGTGGGCCATGTATGACCTTATAAAAATCCAAATGGCCCTCAGAGGAAAAAAGTTTCCTGACTTAAATGAAGTAGGGATTAAAAAATTAATTAACAAGAATCAACCTCTGAGTGCCCACCTGTGCAGAAATTTTCCAATACCTGTGGCAGGGCTTCTGCTAAGGCTAAATTCTTTGGGGTCCCAAGGCCCCCTTCAGATTTTTAAGGGGTCCCTGTTATTCGCCCAAATTTGAAGGGGACCCCATTGACGAAAATTGAAGGGGTTCTCTGAACTTTTAATGCGTACTGTACGCAATTTTTTGCGTATGCAGAAGCCCTGCCTGTGGTTAGTAAATACATTGATCATTCAGACCTTGAGATTAATTTTCTTTTAAAAGTGCTTTGGACCCTCTTCCCTTCTTTAGAACAGTCAGCAGTGTCAGTCAGTCCTCCCTTGACCACCACCTGTCATGGGGGGATCACATGGATAGACACAGCAGCTGACAGGGCCCCCCACTTTTGCCTATTGTAAGTCAGTTCTTCCTCTGATAACCGCGGTCTCGACTACCCTCGAAGGTGCCTTGAAGGATAGTCTTTGACAGGGTGTCATACCATGTCGCATGACGATAGAAGACCAGCTTGCTTCGCTTGACTGTTGAGAGTAGACGTTCCTGGTATCCTACAAATGTGACCATCTTGTTTTGTATAAAGTCGTTGGTTCTATGCCCTTTGTATGAGATCTGAAGCAGCCTCCTTAGACACTTGTTCTCAAAAGCCTGGATTCTCCTTTCCGTCTCAGCAAGCAGAGTCCGCGTATCATCCACAGACTGTACTTGTTGAGCTATTGTACAGCATTTTGAATGAGGCCTTCTTCGATGTTGAATGTTTGCATTAAATGCCATATCCCCTCGTGCCAGACTCTGTCAAATGCCTTTTGTAAAGTTAAGGAAGTTGTGGTAGAGGTCCCGATGATGCTGAAGATGCTTAAGAATGTAACAGTTAAAGATCTGCTCAACTGTGCTTCTACATGGTCTGAAGCTGGCCTGTTCTTCTGCTAGCAGCTCTTCTGGGGTGGTTCTATACAACCTTTAGCATGACTTTGCTTGGGTGCTGATAGGGCTTACAGTTCTGTAGTTTTGGCACTGTCTGCTGTATCCTTTTTTGGGGAGGGGTATTATTAGTGAGTATGTCCATTCCGTGGCCCATTCCTTGCATTCCCAGACTCCCAGGTACAGAACAGTCAGGGTCTTTGTAGTTTCTTCCACATCCTACTTGAGCAGCTTGTTTTCACAGCTTATAGCAAATAGAAGTGTGACCTCTTTGCTGAGATACTGCTTTCATATTTAGACTGGTCTGATTTTCAGGATTTGGTTCTCACCTGTGTGAGGCTTTGAGAGACAAGTACCCTGTGAACTACTTAATGTCTGTGGCCATTGGACCATGTGCTAGTGGAGAAAGCCCATTGCAGCACTACAATTCTGTTCTCTGCTTAGCAGCATTACAGAGGTGTGTTGCGACTTTCTAATATTTCAGAGATAAGAATTGAGACTTTCCAACATTAGAGGTGAGTTTCATGATTTAACATCATTACAGAGAAGTGTTTTGTGACTTTGCAACATTATAGAGTTGATTTTCATGATTTAGAAGCATTTACCATTTTGTGATGTCCTACTGTTTGCTAGCTTACACTGTAAATTGAGCACAATCGCAATATAGTGTAGTGTAATGTCATCTATATAATGCTCTTAAAGTTCATTTTTACATGGAGGCACAGTTCACTCTGGTTCTCATCAGTACGCTACTTAGCCTAATTAGAAGCCCATCAGATCTTTATTAGAGATCTGAATACTGCAGAGTGTAACTGTACACAGCTCAAATCACTGCAAAGATGGCTTCATGTGTGTTTGGTGTAGTTGTAATATTTTCAATAGTGTAGTTTGATATTTGATCGATTCTATTTTTACAGTGTCTGACTAGCATTTTAGATTTTTATTTGAAGTGCAATCATTACTTGAAGTGCTTAAATGTTTAACTCTACCCAACCACCAATGGATAAAACAGTTGAGAAACAAGAGACTTCAGTGAAGGTGAGGTGCAGGAACTGGCGACTCTGCAAAGAGCAACTGGAGTATCACATTATCATTTCTACAGAGCAGTCACAAAATTTAAGTTCTGTCAAAAATGCCCTCAAACAGTGTGACTGATTTAAAAATATAATTTTAATGTCACTGACAACCCTGAAAATAAATATCCTTGCTAAGCCCCAAATTGTTTAAATATTGTGAGAGGGCACATTGATCTCTGCCACTGACAAACTTACTGCATCTGCTTCTGATTGTTGTATGCACTAGTCATCAGACCCTCTGGCATCAGCCTAGTTAGGTAACTGATTATTTTTCATTATTTCACCTTGTGACATCTTTTTCCAAGATCAGTCCACCTCAAAATGAGGAACCAACCGACACCAATGAGGTTAAAGTAAGCTTTTCTGTTGTGACTAGCTAGTATGCTGTTACAAAAGAAACCTGATAATTTTTGTTGCTAAGGATCCGGCATTATGAATTTTTGGCACAAAATTTCTTATGTCCCCAGAACTGTTGATGGCATCATACTCATTCAGAATGATGACATACTGGACAAACTGCACAAGAAATCACCAGACTGTCAAGTTTCATTTGAAGCTGTCAACAAAGTCATTGCCCACACCATTGCAGGTCTTGTGCTTCCTACTGACTCCCTCACAACCAGCAGGTATAGCACTTGGTGCCTGTGTGCACATTTATTTATTGAAGCAAGTGCAAACAGTGTGTGCTACAAAAAAGCTACACTGTAGCATATTCAACCTAATCATTGTTTCACCAACAGCTGATGTCAGGTGTAAAGGCATACTTTAAACAGTTTTGGGGACTTGCTGATGATTATAGTCTTTGTAGCAAAGGTTAGGCCAAGGTTTTGTTTTTATTGTCTTTTCACATTCAGGAACATAAATCTAGGTCAAGAGCCATGGGAACTTTTGAAGATTGCCTGCCCTATGCCAGCCACTAAATTTTTGCAAGCCACTCATCTAGCTAAGAGGTGAGTAAAAAATGTCATTTTCTTCTCTTATAACTCTACTTTGGATAGGGAATGAAGAAAGAAAACTAAGGATTGTTTAATATGGTCTCATCAGCGCCAAGTTTACATTAGCTATCTCTGTACATAATGAGCTTGAATACTGGGCTAAATGATGTACAAAGAAACATTTAAAGAAAAAAATAATAATATTTTTTATAGAATGCCTTATCCCACCAACAGAGGTGGACTGTATAGGCACTTAGATGAAGTCACAAGAGCACACACTTATCAGTAGGCATCATTAGAAGGCACCTGAGGAAACATAAATACTCAATCTCCATGTATCACACACACAGAGTAGGAAACCAGAGTACCTGGAAAAAAAAACCCCAAAAACCAAAGGTGAGGTATGAAACAGATATGCTACACAGTTGAGATAAGGACCCACAATACCTGATTCTCACTGTATGTGACGAGCACCACTCAGATCTATTAGGCATCGTCTCTTCCATCTTTTGCCATCCTAACCCTGATGCATGACAGTTTTCTCTGTCTCTCACCCACAGAGTGGGCACTCATCCATATATAATACAGAAAAGAATTAGATGTACGCTTAACATATAAATGTTTGTTTTAATTCACAAACTCAAAGTTCTATCGTCAAGTCTTTTAAACCTCAGCTTTTTGTGTCAAAATATTCATCATAAGCCAGATTAAAATCAAAGCATCAATTTGAAATAGTAGCATCTTAGAGATGAAAGAACCCCCCTAAAAGAAGCCTCAGAGTCCTATTACTTAGCTGGCTTATTGCATAAACAGAATGAAATGCCTCAGTCCTGTCAGCCTTAGAAAACCAGAAAAATAATAGATTGGTTTCTGACACTGTTTAGCTCTTTCTTATCAGATGACAGTGCATAGAGGGTAAGAACCAGAGACTCAAGCTTGTTAGCTGTCATGTTTCAGCAAGCTTTCTTGGGAAGGGCTTGTCACAAAGGTTCTCCATGCTACTCCTCGCTACAGTCACATGGGGAAGCCAGTATCCTTTACAAGTGCTGACTATGCTAGTGTCAACTAGGTAACTAGTATCCTTTACTAGTACTAGAATTGCTAATGTCAACAAGGTAACAAGCTTGCATGTTGACTGTTTATGTAAACATCCTAATTGGCTGACCAAACAGTCAAATGACTGTCTAATTGTAATATTGTTGCACCAATTGTAATATCGTTACACCAGTGCCTTCCATATCATCTGTAATATTGAGCTTGCTATCACCTCTTTACTGACTTGACCCTGTGGTATACAGCTCTATAAATAGTAACTATATTTCAACTCTCTTATGCCAACAATGGCTTCATCTGACTTACAAACTTGTCTACCAAAATTTTGATGCTCTTTTATAGTTGCTTTTTTCTACGTCACATAACTATTTCAAAATACTATTTTCAGCAGCGAAAGAGTTATTCAGGGAACATTTTCAATTATATTTTGACAATCTAAAGCACTTACTGAGAGAAAAGTACATACCTCCTTGACAGGAACAAAGTTTAGTTCCCTGGCTAGTGTTCTTACTGCCAGAGGAGACACGACTGGCAGCTTCCATAAGTCACTCAAACTTGGATTGGATAAAAGGATCAGATCAGCCTTGAACTTTGTGGACTGGAATCCATTCCCCATAGATGTTTGGACGGGTTTGTAGGTTTGTTTATTCTATATGATGGTTTGCTCTTTGAAAATTCAAAATAATCATCTGGCACAAGGTAGAAGAAAAAGATTTAAAAAGTTAAAAATTGAATTATTTCTGTTTGTACACTTCTCCAGCCTTTGTGAACACCACAGGCCCGAAGGATACATCCTCCATAACCATGGCACTCAACAGCAGCCGTGTGACCCAATATTTTGATGCCATCTGTCAAAGGGCAGAGCTCATGGTGAGGGCTAGAGCATATCTACATTGGTATGAGAGATATGGTACATTTCAGGTAAGTTATTTTATTGTGAAACTGCGAAGAGTACATATTTTGGGGATCATGATGGTTGCCCTATTTTTTTAAGATCATTTCTGGGAAGTTGTTATTTGACATCGTTAGAGTCCAATGAATAACTTGGTCATTATACCACTCAGCACCTGATCTATGTTGAAGCTCCAGATATCTCAGCATGGTCCTCTTGTCGGCAGTAGCATTCTCATCATGAGATATCATAAACTTGCAGTTTTACTTACGGTTTCAAGAAGCCATATGTAGAGCAGTTTGTCTAAGCATTAAAAGAGCGACACAAGAGCATTAATGTAGGACTTCATATCTGAGAAGAGTTGTTATACTGTTCTGAGGAAAGATTGCTTTCGATATTATATATTGCTGTACAAGTGTTATGTGAAAAAATTCTGGCTCGTCTTTTAAAATCTGCCGCTGGTGTAGTTACAACTTCCCGCTCTGAAATGGAGAAGAGTACTTTATGAGCTATGATTTACTGAGATGGCTATAAAGATAACCTGCTTTTCTAATGGCAGGAGGACATCGAAGAAGCTATGAGAGTTGTCCATACTTGTCAGGACAACTATAATGAAGCTATAAAACAAAGCTGAGCCAGGGGCAACTAATTTGAGGTAAAAGGCAGAAAGAGCTAGAAGCAGTGATGGGCAGTAGTTCAGCAAGAAAAAGGGTGATGACAATTACATGCCTTTGTGTAAAGATGAAGTTTTTGAGGTCCTTTAAATCTTTGAATGATAGTGAAAACTAAATTTATCTTTTTTAATGTTTGCAGCTCAACCTTTAAAAATGTGTTCTGTCGCCAGATAAAACCAAGAGTGTACGCAAAACTTATGTGTGGCAAAGCCTTAGAACAACTTTGCTGTCTGATGGAGTCTACAGAATAGATAGTAGTGAAATGTTGTAAATGCATGCACATCGGTGTGGAGTTTTTATGCAGTCTGGGCTTGATGTCTCAAATTGACTGCAAAATAATGCAATATGTTTAGAAAACAATGACATGAGGCAGACCTCAGTTTATGTGATGCTGGCTTTGAACTGATGTATGTTTCTTGAATAGTCTTACTGACTGATGTTGATATGATGAAGACTTTTTTACAATTGTAAGCTTCCTGTTTTAAAATACTTTCTCTCAACTTTTGTAGCTGCCCTCTTGATTACTGATGACTTCTGTTGCATACTGCATACTCTGGTTTGCCTCTTGGTATGCTGCTGGTCATCAAACGGAAAAGGCTCATAATAAATATTGAGACAACAGAATAGAATTCATCTGCATCACTCATAAAATATTAAGATATATTTATATAAACATAATTAATGCATACAGAAATGTGCATCAGCTGTTGTATCAAGCTGGTAACAATGTGGGGTGAGAGAGCAGAATAGAGAAGAAATGGAGACTACAGTTTTGAGATGCAGGTAAACATGTGCTGGCATGAGACCTAATTTACACCAAGCTCACTTTGGTGGAGATTTATAGAATTTTCATTTCTCTGAGGCAGATCAAAGTCCAAACATGACATAAGCATTTTTTGCCTCTTTATCTGTGTACCACCATAACATCATCCATCTTTTGGTCTTTCTCCTCTCTGTGTTCCTTTACTTACTCTCTCTCCTCCTCTCTTCTCTATGGCTCTCTGGTCTGTGCATGCTTGGAAGAAAAGAGAGGTTAAGCAGGTGAAAGAAGATCAACTTCGTTGCTTATGTGCTGGCTGTATGTAATTATTTTCCCCTGGATGTGTCCTCAATCTTGTCTTTTTTTGTATAATAAAAATGTCTGACCAAAATGTAATGTTGATGTCGATGAAGCATAATGCGTGGCTGAAAGTTGTGGCGCCTGTCGCCTGGATTTCTACGTCCACATTAGTCACAATTCATCATCGTCTGCTCTCAGAAAATTCGTAAGAAACAAAGTTAGCCATTTGAAACTGAGATTGAATGTAGTTTTCTAACAATGCCTCCACGACAGTTCATTTGGTAGTAAACACAGACGTTGTACAGATACTGCACATGTAGCAATGAGCCCACATCAAAAGTGGAAGAGGTCAAACCCATACTTTGGGGCAAAGGTTACAAACTTTCCCCACATCTTTAGGTGAGGCATCACGTGTATGCACACACAGCTTGTCACCTACAGCGACAGTATGTCGGGGCCCACATTTACACCCCCATCTGTCGGTAAATACATGCAGTCGTCACATACAGAGAGAGATATGATGAGGCCCGTTTAAACACAAGACAACAGATTTTTATTGTGATATCAGGCGGTTTAGCACCAACTGCCCATCTCTCTTTCTTCTTCCGCTGTGAACAAGAAATCGAGTAAGTCACGCACCTGTGCCAAAGGATTTTATCTTAATTTTTCTTCTAAAAGTACCCTGTAAGCTCTCTTTCCGCCGCCTACCCGAGTAAACTGGTTCAGGTTTTGCGTTGAATTGATAAGACCAAGTAAGGAAACTTCTCACCTGCCGTTTGGCGGGGAAAACTAAGAAGACAGCCGACACGAGCGCAACACGCAACAGGAGGAATGTTAAGCAAAGTGGACTTAAGTCAGCAGAAGATAAAGCACATGCAAAAGGATAAAATGAAATGTAACCCTGGTGATGTGCGTGAGCTGGGTAGGCGAGAGCTCAGAGTATCTGGTAGGTAACACAAAAGTCTCTAAAGAAGTTACAGTCGACGTGCAACGGTTGTGTAGCCAAAGCAGTTATAAACAGCTTCACACCTGCATCTCTTGCATCCATCCCAACATTTGTCAGTTTAAAGGTCAACACGAGCGCTCAGCGAAAATTGCTGCAAATAGAGTATTACGAAAACATACTCCGGTGGTATGTTAGGACTAATCACACCTGGATTAGTCGAGAAAACAAGAAGCGACGAAAGAATAGTATTACTAAAAATAGCGTCGTGTGCACGAGCGGAATTCGAAGAGGAAAGATGGAATGATTGGTAAAGGAAAACAGACAGTGAACTATCGCTGAATGTTCTCTTCGACACTCAGATGCAGTTTGCACTCATCGTCACCTGATGAAGATAATGGCAACAAACGCCAGTGGATGGACTTTGTTGACATGTTTATATCCAACCTTCGTCCCCACACCGGTCTCACGAACTGGCTCAAAACATTTCAACATCCACTGGTATCCAGTCACTGACTCAGTCCCGGCAAGTCGTGGACTTTCAGTAAAACTCAGAGATCGTCCTCCTACAGCAGTGCCAGCGATACACAAGCACGAGTTGTTAGCGCTCATTACGACTGTTGGTAAACAACTGAACAAACATCAAGCACGAGTTGTTAGCGCTCATTACGACTGTTGGTAAACAACTGAACAAACATCAAGCACGAGCTGTTAGCGCTCATTACGACTGTTGGTAAACAACTGAACAAACATCAAGCACGAGCTGTTAGAGCTCATTGCGACGTTGGTAAACAACTGAACAAACATCAAGCACAAGTTGTTAGCGCTCATTACGACTGTTGGTAAACAACTGAACAAACATCAAGCACGAGCTGTTAGCGCTCATTGCGACTGTTGGTAAAAGACCGTTTCATTTTCTGGGCAAAGCATCTCCTCTTGAAGACAACACGAAGACATGCAAAGCTTTACTGAAGTGAGTCCGACTCATTCCTACAAACACAACTTGTGTGCACACAACTCTCCAGACTAGCAGAGTAATCTTCTTCTGCTTTCCTACAGGCAGGTGAGAATGCCGATGTTTAAAGGCTTATATCTTGAAAATTAAGCATAATTATTTAATCATATTTTGGAAATTATTATTTCAAAATTAACCCGATCACAAAGAAAAAATGTTGCCCTTTAAGATTTAAAATAGTTGATTGGTCCGGACCTCCAGTCGTGAAGGCATCGAGAATAGACTGGTGCCAAGTGCTGGGAGGCAAGGGTGAGCACATCATGGAGTGAAACTGAAGGCAGTTCTACGTGCACCCATCATCTAAACACAACTATCGCTTAACATGCAGATGAATGGCCAGTGAACTTAAAGTGGTTCACCGGAGCCAGTCCTCACCTTTTGAAGCTGATTGCCTGTCTTTATAAATAAGATACACATGTGGGCTTATATTAATGGACATGGGTAACATGGCCCTGACTTGGGTAAGGAACCAGGGACCGCACTCGTGGAGTGAGGGTAAGTCGTTGTCCTGGGTAAATCCACGGCATGTGTCTTGTCTCCGTAGTTAGAAAATGTCCAGACCGCGTATGTTGCCTTATCCATGAGACCGTAGGTACAGAGGGTAGTGGCAAGGGTACTCTAGGGTCCAGTAACATGGAAGCGGGTCTATACAGTCCATCGTGACTAGACACATAGTTTCTTCTTGACTTCTCCATTTTGTTCCGAGTAGCGACTTCGTGGCTCCGGCTCCAGATGGTGGTTACCTTGACAGGCAAACTCCCGGTTCGTAACCCACAGCGGGAATTGCAGACTAATGGTGTCAGTGCAGACGTCTTTGGGTCAGATGGTGAGGCTAGGAGCCTACAACTAAAATATCATGTCGCAGACACAACTTTCAAAGCAAGTTGCAAATAGGTCTCGATGGAAAGGGAGATAGTCCCTTTTCCTTCAATGTTGTAGGCCACAGAGAGACTTACAGGTGTTCATACAGACGTTGTCGGAGTCTTGCTTTGAACTTGCATAGACTGGGGAAGGCACAGCGCTTACCTGAAGTTATGACACATATTCTCCTGTTAGCACATGCTCAGGTATTGACAAAATGCGGGAACTTTCTCTATTTGACAATCGCAAAAAGAAGCTAAATCCTTCTGCTTGATACCAATTATCTGAGAAGCTCACGAAGAAGAGCCGCTCAAACATTTCCTACATTCCCTACATTCCCTGCCCCTTTGATGAGGAGAAGCTGCGCGATACAGTTAGTCGTTTAGTCTTTTGTCTCTTGACTGGCACCTGGTGGCAAGGGGTGGGGGGCAGCCATGATTTCCACTAGTCATAGCCATGGCAATAATGTTCGTGTGGCGAAACATCCATGATTAAAAGTTTCTTTCCCAAAACAGGAATATGAAGCAGACTGCTTGTGTGAAGAAAACTGAATGTAAGGTGCGGGGTGTTTGCTCATTGATGTCCTCAAGTGTAGATGAGGTGGGAGTAGAGAATGTGTTGGAATAAAGCTATCAGTAGCTATTGCGGCCTTTACTTGTGGGCGAGTTTTATTTGTTAGTCGAGGCCTTGTCGAACACACCTACAATTCTGACAGTGAAAGACATTGTAGACATTCCTCCTGAACACCTGGAGCAAAAGGCATCCTAGACCAGGCCAGCTCCTCCTCCCTCTGATGGCAGAATGTACACGTTGACCGCACTATCCTCACCTACACTGCAGTAGTAGACTTGACCTTTACACTCTCACTGCCAAATGCTTGTTGACACTCTTATAGCAGAATGGGCGTCTACATCATGTAACAATGTGTGTCTACAACATGTAACAATGAGTGTCTACATCTTGTAACAATGTGTGTCTACATCTTGTAACAATGAGTGTCTACATCCTGTAACAATGCCTGTCTACACCCTCATACAGAATGGGTGTCTAGTGACAAGGTGGTCATCTAAACGCCCCCCCCCCCCCCC
>SRHC01001664.1:53773-66671 GCA_004794325.1 Pomacea maculata
TCTAACTGACATTGGTACAATAAATAAGTACCTGCCTCTAACTGACATTGGTACAATAAATAAGCACCTGCCTGTAACTGACATTGCTACAATAAATAAGTACCTGCCTGTAACTGACATTGGTACAATAAATAAGTACCTGCCTCTAACTGACATTGGTACAATAAATAAGCACCTGCCTCTAACTGACATTGGTACAATAAATAAGCACCTGCCTCTAACTGACATTGGTACAATAAATAAGCACCTGCCTCTAACTGACATTGGTACAATAAATAAGTACCTGGCTGTAACTGACATTGGTACAATAAATAAGCTCAGACCTCTGGTTACGATGGTACGATAGACGATTGTTTATTTTCTGGAGTTGTTACTTTCTTTCTTCGGGTTTTTTTGAATTTATTAAAAATGTTTTGCCTTTGCAAGCTTTAATACTGCAATGCTGTTTGTCTGCGTGGCCGTGTAAGCAGGACTCACTGCATGTCTGTCCGCCACGGAGTAGAAAAGGCGCCATGTTGAGCCCCATGGTGATGACTTGAGGAGAGAGACAATTGTAGTATCACAGTGTGGCAGGGGTTGATGACTTCAGTAGCTCAGTAGGAAGTCAGTGACATATCGATGAGGTCGCAACTCAGTCTCGCATGTTTGGCGAGATGTTGACAACCAAGTACACGTATCACGACCCCGCCCACCACATCCCCTCCTAGTCGGCGCGTGACCCTCTGATCATAAAAATACAATAAATCACCAGCACCTCTTCCTGGTCATGCAACTAATGCAGTTACAGGTAGCAGGTTATACAGGCGGCTGATAAGCTCTGACACTCTCAGGACATGGGAGGTGCAAGACCCCCACCTGCCAGGCCATTGCTGTACAGTTTACAGGAGATTAAGGTGCGGACATCATCAAGAACAAAAAGGGAGGCGTGCAATACACACAACACATTATATATACACACTGTGTAGTGAAACCCTTTGTAATAAAGATTATTACACGTAATAAATATTATTTTTCAGCTGAAAAGCCTAACAGGGACTAGGCATCAACATGGTGCCACAGAACAGAAAAGAGACACAAGAAATAAGACTCAGAAAGCAGACTCATCAGTGACTAGGCTCACAAACATAAACCCTCTGTGAATGTACATGAACCCTCTGTGAATGGCACCAGAGCAGATCGGGCAGCAAGTTTACAGAAGTTTGTAAAGATTCCTAGGAAACCTGGAGGACAAGGTCTGTCTGTCCAGTAGCAGTATTCAAAGGTCTTCAGCTCAACAAGACTGTCTCTCTCTCTCTCCTCACACCAGTGTCTTCTGGCAAAGGAGAGGAGAAATACATTTAAAGAGCACGAAACACAAAAAGACATTAGACTGAAGATTGTGTGAAGCAGAACAGACAGGAGCAGTCAGAAAACAACAAACAACAACAGTGTACAACCCTGCTAACACTCAAACTGTACAACAGGTTTATACTGTGTACACAAGAACACACGACACAGACTGCTTACAATAAATGTATATTTGTATGGTTTATACAAGAGCAAACCTGGCAATAGTTCTGTATAACTCAACAAACTAACAGAAATTAAATTAAAGTCTTACTAGAATAAAATGGAAGGTGTGAAGTGTGGCTGTGCTCTGTACTCAAATGACCCCTACTTGCTTTGCTCTTACACCTGAGTGTCCACAAAGCTCCAACAACACGTGGAGATTACGAATATACTGGAAAAAATACAGGTGTGCTGGTGAAGCAGCCCTCCATAACTCCTCATGTGCAGCATACCCGAGTAAGCCAAGGGTAGTGTGGATTCAGTCCACCGCCTCTTTATCAGGAAGGGAACCCAGTCCAGCTTTAGCCATCAACAAGGACAAGCTCTACAGGGCCTCATATCCTAGCAATATAATGTGTTCATACATATACACGTTGACTGTCCTCAATAGAGCTTTAAATCTGTCTGTCTGTCTGTCTGTCTGTCTGTCTGTCTGTCTGTCTGTCTGTCTGTCTGTCTGTCTGTCTGTCTGTCTGTCTGTCTGTCTGTCCACATATTTATATTGGCGATCTTCCCAACATGCTTAATTCTTGTTGTGCCCTCTTTGACAAACATGACTTCTCTTACAATGTTTCCACACTGAAACAGTCTCTGGTCCCTGTGGACTGGTGTCCAGTCATCTGTCACAGATCTGCCGAGACACTTCCTTGTCTTGAATGACTCAAAGAGAAAGGAAATTATCTTTGGCTTCAGGAGGAGCAAGCTTGGTGTAGGAAGCAGTACTCTCCGTGGTGATGTCCTCGAGAGATAGTCAAGTGACGAATATTTAGGTTCTGTCATCGATGACGAGTTTAAATGTGACATCGACACTGACACGGTTCTTTGTAACAGCCAACAACACCTACAACACCTACAACACCTACAACACCTACAACACCTACAACACCTGTACCTCCTGCGGAAACTCCGAGCTTTCTGTCACCTCTGTCATCCTCACTTGGTTCTACCAGTCCTTCATTAAGAGTCTCATCTTTTCTTTCATGTCTTGTTTTCAGTCTTTCCCTAGGGACAGGAGCAGTCTTCCTTGTTCATATCCAGTTTAAGATCTCAGAAAGCAAGCAGACGGACTCAGCAGTCTTCAGTAATCAGTAAATCCGTAGGAGGGCAACCCAGATCATTACTATTACTGGTTATATGTTGGCATGTGAGTTCTCACTTTTACTGTTGATCATGTGATGGCATGTGAGTTCTTAGAGAGAGAACTAAAGGACTGAGAGATAGAGAGAGAACTAAAGGACCATCAACTGACCTCAAACAGCATGGCTACGGTTGCTGCTGACAGACCAATATGGATGCCTAATGCCTTACATACCACATAGATACAAACAAGTAAGTGAAGTGAGTTGCTGAGACTAGGTTGTCCTGTCTCCAGACTGCTTGTAGGTGAATGTATCAAGATCAGGAGGTCATCTGTCAAATAAGTCTGGTTTCTCTGGACAAGATGTAGTCGCGGGTCAACTACCTGTGTTCCTACCAGAATGGGACTGGGTGACAGGCAGCACTGCTAGGCACAGCAACAGTACCCGTGTGTCCAATACCCGTGTGTCCAGTGTTCTCGTCCAATGGCATCCTGTCTGTGTGTCTGTGTGCGCGCGTGGGCGGCAAGAGTTACATCATAACTATTCCCCACCTTTTCTTTAAAATCATCATCATCATCATCATCATCATCATCTACACCTACTTTAACCCTTCCCCTCCTCGCCCCTCCCAAACCCACTCCCCTGTGTTGTCCAGACGCACATCCCCAGACCGCTAACTTGCCTGTAGGTCTAGTCATCTGTTGGAGAGCTGGGACGAGATGTTAATCAGCTTTCAGTAGACCTACGTGACTTCAGAGATTTGACTTCATTCTGTGAACGGTGATTAGTTGACCTCATTACATGGTGGTTGCTTGACCTTTGTGCGTAGTGATTAGTTGACCTCATTACACGGTGGTTGCTTGACCTTTGTGCGTAGTGATTAGTTGACCTCATTACATGGTGGTTGCTTGACCTTTGTGCGTAGTCATTAGTTGACCTCCACGTCTTCGGCCGGTGACGAGATCTCACACCACCAGCGATGGCAGGGTCAGCCTGTAAAAAGGAGGCGATGGGAAATTTCAAAAAGCCTCAGACGACAGAAGACAGAAGAGTTGTGATTCATGAGAGTAAATCATGACCGGCGAACACCACAGGTTTTCCCCGAGGAAAGTGAAGGGCAAGAGAGAGAGACGGAGGGACGGAGGGAGGGTAAAGCATAACGAGATAAGGGGTGCAATTAGGACTTTGTGTTCAATGTCACCTCCTGAGCTCGACACTTTTAGTTTAGGGACAACAATAAAAATCACAGACGATGGCGGACATTTGTGACGAGTGTTGCGACTTGTCGCGAGCAGAGCGATAAAAGACTCGCGGCGGAGGCTCGCGGGCAGTTGGCACCTGCTCTCACACGCAACACCTGGCTGCTGGTTGTCAGGGAGGGACTTGCGATTGTTCTGGAACAAATGCACTTTGAGTGGCGAGAGTTCCTTCTCACCTGCTAAGCGCTGCCGTCCTCCCAGGTGCAGGAGGTGCTAAGTCACAGAAGTTCTCTTACTGAAAACCTTCTAAACATTGCACGAGGCAATAGTTCACCGCAGGGGGTCAGTATTAACTCACGTCTCTTTCCGTGAATACATCTTGGTGCTTACTGTCCTCTTTATATTTTCTTGTATTTCCTTTCAACTCACCCAAGTACTTATTTCTATATTTTCTTTTCTTTGTTTCCTTCTTTCCTTTTTTTCTTTCTCAGATTTTCCTGACATGGTTGATGGACTCGTTGCTTGGCTGATAGATCGATTGATTCGTCCGCGTGAACTCTCTAGTGCAGACAACGAAGACTTACTGAACTGTGATAGGTCACTATTGTGAACTGTGATAGTCAGGTCACTATTGTGAACTGTGATAGCCAGGTCACTATTGTGAACTGTGATAGTCAGGTCACTATTGTGAACTGTGATAGTCAGGTCACTATTGTGAACTGTGATAGTCAGGTCACTATTGTGAACTGTGATAGTCAGGTCACTATTGTGAACTGTGATAGTCATGTCATTATTGTGAACTGTGATAGGTCACTATTTCATCCATCTGGTCTATCGTGTGACGTGCTGTTGCATAACGTGCTATTGTGTGACGTGCTGTTGAATTGTGTGAGGATTGTTCACTTGCTGTTATTAGTCAAGTCCCTACAATCTGAGTTCTCGTGAGGTGGACGGCCTACACAAGACAGTGTCCGTTAAATTTGCGGGAAAGCCGTTAACATGGCTGACACTTTCCCCAGCATGCAGCGTTTGTTGATAAGTTCTTGCTCAACAGGAACATGCATTATTACAGTGCACGTGATGGTCTGTCTGTCTGTCTGTCTGTCTGTCTGTCTGTCTGTCTGTCTGTCTGTCTGTCTGTCTGTCTGTCTGTCCAGCTAGTAGCTAAACTTCATGCATTGTCTTACAGTCGGAGAAACATCATCTCCATCTGAATAGTTGGCTGGAAGACAAGCGGTCCATGACACAGCAGGGTTAGGGTGAGGCCCCTGAGGGTCGTGGTTCTCTACACCTGAGCTCTACGACATTTGGTGTGAATCAGCAGACCGCAGACAGAAGACGGCAGACAACATACTGAGTCGTCAGCACAAGGACTATGGACTCGTGGACACCACGTTTTTCCAGATTTGTAAGTAAAGTAAGATTAAAAAACTATGTGTGCGCGTGCGTGTGTGTGTTAGTGTATGTGTACGTGTGTCTGTGCATGTGTGTGTTTATGTATGCATGCATACCAGCGAGTGAATAAGGAAGAGGAAGAGAGAGGGCAATGAAGCGAGTTTACTGGAGGCGACAGTTCCCGAGAGAGAGAGTGAGTGAGTGAGTGAGGTTTCAGAGACAGACAGAGGGTTAGACAGGGAGAGAGAGAGAGAAGACGATACACTACCAAACATGAGTGTGTTTGCGCATCCGTATAGACATGTGTGTACAAGTGTGTGTATTTGTGTGCGTGTACACTAGACCTGTAGTGTTAGTGTGCGTAGCGATGATTGGTAGAGACGTGTAGTGAGTGTGTAGAGATACAAGGTACGTGCAGCAGTTTCATGGATACAGATTTTGCTTGTACCGAGTGGTGTCAACACGTAGCCTTGAAAATTGTGTTCGCCGTCCGTGTTTTGTGAACGTTTAGCACACAGAGTGCCTCGGTATTTAAAAGAGAACATTGAAGTGTGGCCTACCAACTTCTAAAGGCCCTCACTAAGACAGACCAGCACAAGACTTCAGTCATCGAAGACAGCAATGGCCACCTTCAGCAATGCTGCACTCAACCGATGAGCTGAGTACTGCAAGGACGTACAACTTCCAGCTGAAGACCGACACCAACATCCTCAAGAACAATCAGGCTAGAGACAGTGACCCCGCAGACCTACCAGTCCTACGGGAAGAGGTCGAAAGAGCTGTACAGTCTGAAGGGAGGAAAGTTGCCAGGCGTCGATAATGTGCCAGCTGAGCTGCTCAAGAAGGGTGGGGAAGAAACTACAAAGGCCCTCGATGTCCTGTGCCAAAGAGCCCATATACACAAGGAATGCTCCAGAGAATAGACGCAGTCACTAATCATACCCCTCTCTAAAAAAGGAAAGAGCAAACAGTGGCAGAACTACAGAACATAAGCCTTCTCAGCCACACAAGCAAAGCCATGCTAAAAGTCACACAGAACCACATCAGATCCACCACAGAGCTGCTGCCCTCGGGCAGGCCTAGATACTGTCACGTGCTCAAAAAGCTGCCTACCAGAGGTCCTTGGTGCCAGCAGCCATCACCATCCCGAATATAAGGCACAAGGACTTGTAGGGCTCTATACTACCTGGCATCCTCCGTAGCATTATATGTGAGAGAAGGTGTAGGTGTAGTTGTGTTGAATGTCTTGTACGGGTACATCTGTCAATTATGTTGTGTTATGCTCATTCTATGTTATGCTCATGTTATGTTTGTGTGTGTGGATGGGCTTGTGAGCAAAAGAAAAATTTCACTCTCTGACTTCCTCGGACAGACAATAAAGTTTTATTTGATTTGAGTTGCTAGAAGAACAGTCTGGCTTCAGACCACATAGAAGTACAGTTGAGCAGATCTTCAACTGTTGAATTCTCATATAAAAACATCTTCAGCATCAGCGGGACCTCTACTGCAACTTTATAGACTTTAAAAAGGCTTTTGACAGAGTCTGGCACGAGGGGCTATGACATGTGATGCACAAATTCAACATCAAAGAATATAGTTCAGGTCATGGAAGCGCTGTATAATAGCTGAGTGAATACAGTGGTGCTGAACAACCAAATAGGAGCTTACTTTCGCACCACAGTAGGCGTACGTCAAGATGTCAACTATCACCGGTACTGTTTAACAGCTTCTTGGAGAACATCATGCGCGAAGGTGTACACCACTATTGTTCTTCCATTTCAATTGGAGGAGGACCGATCTGCAACCTACACTTTGCAGACGACCAGTTAGCAGGCACTAACAAAGAACTGCAAGACCTCACCAACAGACTGACAGACCGTTCAAATGTACATGGAATGGAGACCAGCACTGATAAGACCAAAGTTATGGTCAATGGCAGCAGCAAAGTACAGATCTCTATGACCGGGGTGCAGCTCAAGTGGTCAGCAGCTTCCAGTACTTGGGAGCCACCCTCTCCAAGGACGGCAGCTCCACACCATATATCCATATCAGGATCACAACAGCAACAGCGGCAATGCTAGACTGGATAGGATCTGGCATAGCCATCAGATAAGGGTCACTACAAGTACAAGCTGTACAAATGGCATACTTCTACGGATGTGACACTTGGACTCTACTCGCCGAGACGGAAAAGAGAATCCAGACATTCGTGAAGAAGTGTCCGAGGAGGATGCTGCGGATCTCATACACAGAACACAGAACCAACGACTTTGTGGGAAACAAGATGGCCGCACTCGTAGGACACCAGGAACCTCTACTTTGTCAAGCAGCATAAGCTGGTCTTCTTTGGCCACGTGACTCAGCACGACACACTGCGGAAGACTGTCCTTCAAGGCACCTTGTAGGGTGGGGGACGCCGCGGTGGTGAGAGGAAGAGGGGACTTACGAAGGTGAAAGACTGGACTGGTCGTCGTGTACAGGTCCTGCTGACTGTTGCCCACAGTAGGTGAGAGTGGGGGATGTCAGCTGCCAGTCTATCCAGGGGATCCTCCCAAACACAGGTGCCGGTCAAGGGATGGCTGATTAAAGTGTAGTTCTGTGCTAAACTGACGAACTTGCAGGTATCGATGTGTTTAAATGACGACATACAGGTGTAGTTCTGTGTTATAATGACGACATACAGGTGTAGCTCTGTGTTATAATGACGACATACAGGTGTAGGTCTGTAGGCGACTGACGAAATGCAGTATTAACCTCCTTGCACGCCCTACCACCACCTGACCTCACCACCAGCATGTCTGCCCTCTCCCCTCTCAATCCCTCCTCAATCTCACACTCCCGGCACCGTGTCTCCAGTGTCCAGTAAATCAGTCAGCACTGTTGATGGCCACTCACGTCCACTACTAAAGTCTATAAAGAGCTGGCTCACTCATACCTCCCTTATCTACAAGGAAGTACCCGGGGTGACGTCTCCACGGAGGGGTAGTGAATAATACCCAATTAACAGGCTCTCAGGCTGGGGACTGTTTTGTGCCAGCAGGTCATCTTGACTGTTTCTGTCATTTGTCACGTGCTAATCTCCAGTCCCACTTTCCTCCCTGCTTTGCACCGCTGTTTACATTTTCTCTAAGAAAAGTAAGCAAAGTTGATGTTTTCCGTGTTACCGGACGATCCTTACATTTACAATAAAATTCGTGTGTTTATCTTCTGACCGGTAAAAGGTTTGTCAGTCCACCTGTACTTGCTGTCGTTAGAGAGGGTGGGTGGCTGGGTGGGGCTGAGGCAGCAGGTGATAAGACTCGAGCAGGTAAGTAAACCAAGTCCAGCGCAATCTTTTATTTTAGCCAGCCAGACTTTTCTCTGTGGCTGTCTAGCTATCGGCTACCCTCCTACGTACCCGGAATTACGGCTGTTAGACTATTGTCACGTGGCCAAATCAGGGCAGTTCGCACTCCTTTACTTATGCCAAGAGGTTCCTGGTGGCCCCTAGGGGTAGTTACAATACTTCGTACATATCTGTTGGTCTGATGTTCCGTTCAGAAGATTAGATGAAGTTTGGGTAATTCACCCCCAACGCCTGCTTCTTTCCGTGTCACCAAGCAGAGTCCACGCCTTGCAGGGGGAGACAAGGAGGGACTAGTACAGTGACACAGAGGGTGAGAAGTAGGAGGGACTAGTACAGTGACTAGTACAGGGACACAGAGGGCGAGAAGTAGGAGGGACTAGTACAGGGACTAGTACAGGGACACAGAGGGGGAGAAGTAGGAGGGACTAGTACAGGGACTAGTACAGGGACACAGAGGGGGAGAAGTAGGAGGGACTAGTACAGGGACACAGAGGGGGAGAAGTAGGAGGGACTAGTACAGGGACTAGTACAGTCAGGAACTGCTGCTGAGGTTTTTGCTGGGTCAGGTGGTGGTTAGCTGGCAGACATTTCACCTCTTGTCGTGTCTGTCCTTTGCTGATATACGTGGATAGCAGTCCTAGAGGACACAGGGAGACTAACAAGTTGGAGGGTCACTCAGCAGACCCTGTGATTTGCTAATGAACCTTTCTGTTTCAGGGAAGGGGGAGCTTGCAGATTCCAAGCATCGTGGAACCTAACGGCCATTACAGTTCCCCGACAGTAAGTCTGGTGACGTCAGTCAGAACAAAGGCTACACCTAAACCTTATTGAGATATAAGAAACACATATCTTCAGCTAAAACAGGTCTACTGCTTGTAACCAAGGAAATAATGAGTGGTATACAATACTCTGTTAAACAGATATAGAGGCATGCAAGAAATACTAATATAAGCAAGGAGGTGTGTAGGTGGACTGCTGTCTGTCTGCCGAGACAGCTTAGCCTCTTGCCAAGTTCTCCGCTGTTAGTCTCGGCGAGCCTCAACAAAGAATGTGACTAAACCGGAAGCTATGTCGTCTCATGCCTCGTTTTAGCAGTTAACTGGAAAAAATCGTCTGCCAGCAGTCCTGGGATAATAGTTCGTGATATAACATATTCATTTAAGCCTTACAAGCCTTTAGTAAAACGGAAACTGTGAAGTGTGGTTGTACACTGCACTTAAATGACCCGTGCTAGCTTGGTTTTGCTGTTGCTGTTGCTCAAGTGTTCCATGCTTTAACTACATGAAAATGAGAGAAAATTAACTGTAGCAGCAAGTTCGTTGGCTTGTCTGGCCGTCACATGCACCCGACTCGCTGTTGACCTCGCCTCGGACATCTGGTGAGGCCGACCCCTGGTGCAGCTCTTGCTGTTCCTGCACCAGGAGTGAGCGGCCATCACTCCAGCGACTGTTGCGACATGTGGAGTGTGTGTGAGGAGATACACTGAGTGTACAGCAGCAAATGGCGGCCTCGCACCTGTTGAAGTCCGTTGACGGGTCCGTGAGATTAAATTTGATGATTGGGACATTGTACTACTCACACTACTCACACCCTAAGACGGACCTGGTCTTCAGAATTCTGCTCACACTTAACTGTCCAATTATGAAATTTAAATTATTACAGCATGAACAGTTGTTGTGGTCGGTTTTATGTTATTTTGTATCTGGCTTTCATCCTTTTGTGAATAATGCAGGCTGTGAGCAGCATAGGTTGTAGGTAGCATAGGCTGTGAAAAAGGAAAAGAAAGAAAAATATGGATGAACAGCACACGGTCAGCACATTTATATATGTCTATAGGAGATATAAACCATAATCGCCAGTGTATTCAAATCTAGTGACTGATAGAAGCCATCATTGCAGAATGTATATATTGCCCGTTATATTGTGAGAGCGTAAATGTTTTTTACAAAAAAACTCAAGAAACAAAAACCACCACCACCACCACCACAACCACCACCACCACCACCACAACCACCACCACCACCACCACCACCACCACCACCACCACCACCACCACCACCACCACCACCACCACCACCACCAACAACAACAACAACAACAACAACACCAACAACAACAACAACAACATATTGTGACTTGCAGTCCTGTAAAGCCTTACCATTGCTATCCACACAAGTTTCAGAGCAGCCAAGTATCAACTTCTACAACTGAGTGTTTAATTGGTGGCAATAAGGATCCTACACCTCTGGCTGTCCTAGGTCCTTCTGCATCGTCACCCTTACAAAATCCCAATGTATTGTTACATCACCATCCCCAACTATAGGTCTCTGTAAATAACTGGGAAAGAAACTAAAAAAACACAGTCCTTTAACAATGTTTTGGTCACGTGGGCCATTAATGTCTGATATTTTGTCTCGCATGGCACGATGTCAGGAAGGATGTTTTGTCTCGTAGGACAATTTGTCTCACACACTTTTTATCTTGCAGGATGACAACATGAATGACAGGCTTCAGGGTGGCTTCGACAATGAGGCATTTGAAGAAGACGGGTAGGTACAGAGAATTTAGAAAGTTCTGAAATATGTCTTGTGAGCCTCTGACAATTAGATATTCAAAAACTTTCTTACAGCCAGGGTTACATCAGTGGGAGGTAAATCACTGAGTGCATGGTGTTTAACTCTAGCACAGACAGGATGTTTAGCACAGTGCAGGGTGTTTTCCAGATAAAAGAGACAGGACTGTTCAAAAGAAATGTTAAAAATAACAGTTCAAATGTTCATGGAATGGAGAGCAGAACTGTCAAGACCAAAGTGAGGGTCAATGGCAGACACAAAGCACTGATCTCTATCACCGGGGTTCAGGCTCCAAGAGGTCAGCAGCTTCAAATACTTGGGAGCCACCCTTTCCAAGGACTGCAGCTCCGCACGATATATCTAAATCAGGATGGCAACAACAACAGCAGCAATGGCTAGACTGGATAGGATCTGGCATAGCCACGATGAGGTTCACTACAAGTACAAGCTGTACAAACCCTGGTAGTGTCCATCCTGCTCTACGGATGTGACACGTGGACTCTACTCGAGTGACGGAAAAGAGAATCCAGGCATTCGAGAACAAGTATCTGAGGAGGCTGCTGCTCATTTGCTACAGAGAACACAGAACCAACGACTTGGTGCAAAACAAGATGGCCGCACTCGTAGGACACCAGGAACTTCTACTTTCAACTGTCAAGCAACATAAGCAAGTCTTCTATTGCCACGTGACTCAGCACGACACCCTGCGGAAGACTGTCCTTCAAGGTACCCTGGAGGGTAGTGGACACCGCGGTGGTCAGAGGAAGAGGGGACTTAGGTAGGTCAACGACTGGACTGGTCTCCTGTACAGGACCTGCTGACTGTCGCCCACAGTCGACAAGATGGCGGCCTGTCACCTGCCGCCGGCTGGAGGACCTAGTGGAGGGGACACTAAATTCGCTGCAATTCACGATGCCTACCCAACAGTTGGAAACAGTTCAGCAAGAGAAAGTGTATGATGCATGCTTGAATCATATGTCTGTAAGGTATATAATACATTTTGTTGTGCATGTCTGTAGTGTGTATAATACATGTTTGCATCATGGTTATTATGTCTACATGTATAGTACGTGTTTGTATGGTATGTCTATCAATATGTTCATGATATGCATGCTCGCCCTCCTGTGTGTGCAGTGACTGGTACGCTCAGGCATCAGACGACAGAAACGATTACGATGATCCCTCCAGCGAAGATGAACTGGATAACCCTGAGAATGTCCCCGAGGCCGTGGAAAAGCCGGTTTATCAGAGAAGGTAACAGAGAGAACCAGTGGAACAGGTGCTCAGTAGCTAGTACAAAGTACTGAGTACTCGAGTTAAACAGGTGTTGTACACTTTCCGGGTAGATGAGGTAGTAAAGGACACAAATAATGACAGACTGGACACCACATCTCTCATACACTAGAGTGAGTATACATACTGAGGTAGAACACACAGTGTCAGCTGAAGCAGAACAGGTGCTGGATGCTAAAATACCACAGGCTGTGTAAATTAACACAAGTATTAACCATGGGGCTGAACAGAAGCTGAACACTCAGATACAGACGACACTGAATATTGAATATTGTGTTTTAACACGTTGAACACTCAGCACCGTTACTGGAGCAGTTGATGTGTTGTGTACACTGGGACTGTACACAGCCTGGCTTACAGGGGATGGGTGACTACACCTGTGACTGATGTGAAGATATACTAAGATTGTAATATAGAATGTGCTACAGTCTAGGTGTACATACAGCGTACTTCAGGCTACCTCAG
>SRHC01001664.1:66970-79107 GCA_004794325.1 Pomacea maculata
GGGATGACAGGTGGGATGACAGAGTGTATGTCAGGCTCACTTCAGGTTCAGTTACAGGTGGGATGACAGGTGGGATGACAGAGTGTATGTCAGGCTCACTTCAGGCTCAATTACAGGTGGGATGACAGGTGGGATGACAGAGTATATTTCAGGCTCACTTCAGGCTCAATTACAGGTGGGATGACAGGTGGGATGACAGAGTATATTTCAGGCTCACTTCAGGTTCAGTTACAGGTGGGATGACAGGTGGGATGACAGAGTATATTTCAGGCTCACTTCAGGCTCAATTACAGGTGGGATGTATTTGCTGAGAGGGAAGACGACGCAGGTATCAGCCACTCCGAGGATACAAGATGGCGGAATGTCTTCATCTGCATGCGTCTGATGACTGCCATCGTCTTCTTTGGAGCTGTCGGCGGTAAGACACAGGCCTTATATCATGTGAACATGTTCTATGGGTGTCATGTGAACATATACTGGTGTCCTGTGAACACATATGGTGGTGATGATGGTGTAAACATGGTAGTTGATATTTACACAGCTAATATTTTATGTCAGTGGTGTACACACGTGTGAACTAAATGGTGTCGCATGATAACTTTTATTTTACATTTTCAGTTTGTACTCACGAGTTCTGTAGTGGAGTAGACCTTTGTGCTTTAAAAGGAAGACTCAAAGAAGAAAAAGCCTGTTACTATCACTTTGTCATTCATATACAAACAACTTTTTTCTCTCTTTGTCTCACACAACCACACAGACACACTGTACACACAAACACGTGCCTTACACACAACATGACAGCTTGTTACTCACACAGTCACACAGTCACACAAGTACACACACACACACACACGCCACTTACACACAGGTGTACACACACAACTAGACACGTACACAGACATATGTCAACAGACAGGTGAAGGTGGACGTGTGTTTGCTCCATGTTTTCCGTGGAGTTGATGTCTTGTCACTGTTTGATGTCACCACAGCCACAGCCATAGTGTCGCGCCTGTCGCTGCTGGTCATGACCTTCAACATCCGCCCACAGAACTTTTTTGTCGACAAAAGTTCCGGGGAACCTAAGCGATACGAGATAAAGAAGAAAGAAAACTTCAGCCTGGTGTGGGTGTGGGCCCTGATTCTCGTCATGGCGGCTCCCTACGTCTTCACTGCGGTGTCTTGTCTGTGGAAGATCATCTTCAAGAAAACTCAGCCACTGCGATGTCAACCTCTGGTAGCTGTAAGTTGAAAACGAAAATATTAAAAAAACAATCGCTTTCATTTCTATCATAATATCTATATTTCTGAGATATGATTTTAACTTATTGATAGTAAGACTATCACACTACACGCAGTTTGACATTTAATGATTTTTAATTTAACAATATTGTGTCCTGGCCTTTCCACCCAGCGATACCTGACAAATATTACCCACAAAACAAACAAGAAAATAATCAACAAAAGGTGTGACAGCAAATACTGGCTGGCACCGCCCATACTTAAACTTTACAGGAATGGCAACTTACTCCTGTCATTCAGCCTGAGGTCCACCACAGCCTGAGTCACAGGCAACAGGTCAAAGGTCCCGTGTCTCTCCCACCCCACACCCCAACTCTCCAGTCATCTCGATACCAGAAGGTCGCTGGGTCCTGCAGTGGTTGGCAGACGACAAGGTGGTGCCAGAGCCGGCGTAGGAATACGTGGGGCCGTGAGCCGTAAGAGTAGGGTCTAGACCGCACCAACCACACCGTCTCCTTTCGTGGCCAACCCTCCCCCTCAGTCGCCCCGCTCGCCCCCCCCCCCCATATCACCGGCTCTGTGCGGTCTTCTACTCCTCGTTTCCCTCATTACAATACAAACTCAAATGTTCGAGCTGTGGTTAGCAAGGAAAGCTGACCCTGAGCGCCAACAGTTTCCGACATAAGCCGTGCGATCACAGCTATCAAAACATTATCTCCCCTTTGTCTAGACAGTCTCCGACTGGGGGACTCAGGTGATTGTCACCTGTACACACCTGGAGGTCTGACTACCGGTCTGAAGGCTGTATCTGTATCTATATTCTGTATCTCGTCCCACTGGCGGCCTCAAGGGGGCGCTTTCCTACCCGGAACACAGGACAGACTGGTTCCTAGCAAAACATGGCGGCGCCGGCGTCTGCACAGAATAAATGCATCCGCAGGCAAAAAGCAAACAACAATCACACCATGTGGCTCGCCTTAGATACAAACTAGTGCAGTACCGCCATGTAACTAAAGCCTTTGATGTCTCATGATTTCTTGCTTTCCTGAAAATAATCTCATCGGCTTATTTGCTGAATAGACTCCAGAGAGACTGATATCTTCCGTTCCCATATATATATATACACAGGTTAGTATTAAATACACACATACACCTGACAATATTACAGGGAGATTGCACATGTACATGATGTACGCACGCTCACATGTAACCCACTGAGCAATGCCTCTCAACTCCTGTACAAACTCAGGATGCGAACAGTAACTCAGTCCGCACTGATTTTGACGAGTGGGGGGAGCAGATGTGATAAAGACCAATATATCGCCAGATATGAAACAAAATGCTTTGCCTGAGCTTGTTGATGAACATGTCGCCGTTGCTGCCGATGATAACGAGTACACAGGAAGTATTGTGACGTCACAGGCGTTGGTGGTGGAGACGCTGCACTCCGTGGGTCTGTGTCTGCTCGTCTTCTACGTCCTGCCCAGCTTCGACCCGCTCATCGGCTGCTTCCTGCTGCTCAACGTCGGCTTCTTCCCGGGACTCATCAAGGTGAGGGCAGGTGCAGGTAGCGACTCATAAGGTCAGGGGTCATTAGTAAAGTCCGACCAAGGCAGGTAGGGATCAAGGAAGGAGGTGAACAAGGAGGAACTGATGGGGGCAGCCTCTACTAATCCCGAACAAGAGAATGGCATGGAGGAAACTGATCCCGTTAAGACTTGTTTGTTGCAGATGTTCCAGTCGTCGCCAAAAGCAGAAAACGACAGCCAGCATGCTGAGGAATCGAGCTTCGAAGATGTCGACACCAAGTGTGACGCGGCGAGTGTCACCAAGAAAGTTCTGGACATCGTGATGGTGCTGCTGCAGGTGGGCACGATGTTGGTGTGGATGTGTCGCGCCCTCGTCGTCCTCAAGAACACCACGCTGACTGTCCTCATCCCCGTGTCTCTCATCCTCACCTCCCTCTCATGGTGGGACAACTACATTTCTGGCAAGAAGGTGAGCATCAAATCTGTCTCAACTTTAAAATAAAAGATTTTTCTAAAATATTATGGTATCCAGGGCAAGCATGGTGTCCAGTGCTGTAGACGTCCACAATATTTCCCTAAAATAGTGCGATCCACCGGGCAAGGGGACAAGTGTCTTGTATTTTGCTACACTGGAATCTGGAATGCACAAGTTTGAAGTTTGAAATGAATTTGGGTCACTGCTCTGATATTGTGGAATTTGAAAAAACACATTAGAGATTTACTAATCTGGATAAAGAAAATCATCTATCATCGTGAACTAAATTAAAGTTCACTCTCTACTCAATTTCAGAAAAGTCAGACTGAAATACCTGAGATTTGCCAAAAAAAAAAAAAAAAACCACACACACACACACAAAATAACACAACAACAACAACAACAACAACAAAACTGTAGGGACGAGAGAAGCCGATGACAAAGTTATACAACTACACATATAGTTTATACATAAAATACATACGACTAATGTTTTTATGGTTTCTCTGGGTTTTTGTATTTTTAATGTTATGTCTGTTGTCATATCAATCCTTAGTTACAGCGTGGTATTAGTGGTGTGTGAGAGTGGTAGAATGGAGTAGTAGAGTCAGAATTCCGTGTCCTCCTCCCTCTGTTACTACTAACACAAGTCAGTGCCCTCTGCCCTCTGCCCTCTGCCCTCTTGTCTGCAGTCTGCCGGCGGACGCAAGGCTTCCAGCTTGCTGACTGTCCTCAAGCGCGCCATCAAAAAGCGACGAACAAAGATCATCTTCGTCACCTCCTTGTGGAAAATAATTCTCACAGTAGGACTCCCGGCACTGTGGTTCGGCTATGGTAGCGAGGCCTGCATCCGCGGCTTTTTCAATTTTTACACAGAAAATATACATCCACCCGACAACTGCTCCCTCCTGGGGTCGTTGACGTACAAGACTGTAGACATTCAGTGGTATCCTCTTATCATGGCGGCCGTCAACATCGTGTGTAGCATCGCCTGCTACAAAGTGAGTAACACACTGCATCCTGTTCTCCTTCCTCTTGTCTGAGTATTTTAATATTTTGTCTCTGTGACTACTGTTATACTACATTTGTTTTCTTCTCTTCTTACTGAACATCGTCCTCACATCGACTGTGATCACAGTCATATCATCGTCACACCTCTGATGTTTTTGAACACATCGCCTCTTTAAACGGACTTCTTGTAGGTCAGCCAGCAACTCTGGTAGACTGAGACAGGCCATCATGTCACAACTGGACACATACCCGTCTTGAACATGCTTCCGGTTAAGATCCCTCACAATATTATTAATATATATTAAAACATGATATCCTATAACATGGCATCATGTCATAAGAAATAAACAACAACAACAACAACAACAGGATTTTACAGAGCGCATTTCTCCACACTTTTGCTTTCCTGTGAATTTTTGTGTCTCAGTCTTATGGCAATCCTATCGATCATAACAACATGGCGCTGTTCATCTTCACCGTTGATACGGGTGAAACCTCTCAGTCACCCCGTTACATCCGTCGTGAGACGCTCACTCACGAACACATCCTCCCACTCACACTAAACACTCGCCATCGACAAATACCTTCCGTTGTCATTCCATCAAAATAAAAAATAAACAGCAGGTTGATGACACAGGTACATGTGTCCTATACACTAGCCCTGGGGTTGTACACAACAGATCTGACGTCAGTATGTCATAAGCTAACGTACATGTCGTATACAATGTCCTAAGCTAAAGTACATGTCTTATACAATGTCCTACAGCGAAAGTACATGTCGTATACAATGTCCTACAGCTAAAGTACATGTCGTATACAATGTCCTACAGCTGAAGTACATGTCGTATACAATGTCCTACAGCGAAAGTACATGTCGTATACAATGTCCTACAGCTGAAGTACATGTCTACAATAACACGATGTCCTACAGCTAAAGTACATGTCGTATACAATGTCCTACAGCGAAAGTACATGTCGTATACAATGTCCTACAGCTAAAGTACATGTCTTATACAATGTCCTACAGCTGAAGTACATGTCGTATACAATGTCCTACAGCGAAAGTACATGTCGTATACAATGTCCTACAGCTAAAGTACATGTCGTATACAATGTCCTACAGCGAAAGTACATGTCGTATACAATGTCCTACAGCTAAAGTACATGTCTACAATAACACGATGTGCTACAGCTGAAGTACATGTCTTATACAATGTCCTACAGCTGAAGTACATGTCTTATACAATGTCCTACAGCTAAAGTACGTGTCTTATACAATGTACTACAGCTAAAGTACATGTCTTATACAATGTCCTAAGCTAAAGTACATGTCGTATACAATGTCCTACAGCTGAAGTACATGTCGTATACAATGTCCTACAGCTAAAGTACATGTCTTATACAATGTCCTACAGCTGAAGTACATGTCGTATACAATGTCCTACAGCTAAAGTACATGTCTTATACAATGTCCTACAGCTAAAGTACATGTCGTATACAATGTCCTACAGCTGAAGTACATGTCTTACACAATAACACGATGTCCTACACCTAAAGTACACATGTTTCATACAATAGCAAGATGTCCTAAGCTAAAGTACACATGTCTGATACACTAACAAGTCAGGATGTCCTATACACTAGACCTGAGGGTAAGATGCCCTATACAACAGCCGTAAGATAAAGATGTCGTAGACACGTGACCTAAAGACATGCTAACACTAGATACACAGGAAAGCTAGAGGGCTGAGGGCGCTGCCTGACTTCCTGTGCAGATAGTGAAGGCGGCGTGCAAGGTGCTGCTGCAGGTTCCCAGCTTCGTCATCCCCATAGCGCTGGTCACCCCGCTGTGTGTCATCGCTGTTGTCGGCGGCTACACGTCCCCGGGCTACTTCAAACAACTCCTGGGCAGCGATAACATCCCTTGGACAACTTTCACTGTCGGACAACTTCTGGACTTTTTGAGAGACTTCAGCAAGGTCTACTGGGTGCCTGCTGGCTTTGCCGCCTACATCAGCCTCCTGTACATCGCGAACCACACATGGACCCCCCGGGTTGAGAGGATGGCGCGTACTGACAAGTAAGTACACCCCCCTGTCTCTTACACACACACACACCCACCCCTACCTGTTGGGCTCAGCGAGTGTCCACTACGTGGGCTGAAGGATCTGTGCATGATGCCCTCAGGATCAGAAGGCCGAAGACATCAAATGACATCAGTCTCCGGTAAGAAACAGAGGCTGGGTGTCTCTTATTTCTGAAGAAGACAAGGGTTCTATGATTCATTTACGAACTACTACTACTAATGATGATGATGATGATGATGATGATGATGATGATGATGATAATAATAATAATTATAATTATAATTATTATAATTATTATGAGCACATGTGTACAGCCCGTTTCTCCAGCATCAGTGAGACTCACGGCGCATGACAAGTCTGTACATTGCCAGGAGTTGACAGGTGGCTGCACTGTTCACACAAAACTAGCGGTGATTCCGCCAGCAACAGTCCCAGGGTCAGACGGTTGATGAAGATGATCATGGGATATGTTCTGGGGCTGCTGTCTACAGAACTAAAGAGTTGTTTTCGTTGCCATGGTTATAGCCACAGCACCAAGGGACCACGAGTGGAGTGTAGCTGGAGAAAGGGGTGAGCTCGCTGACAGTAAGACAGGTGACACTCCTCGTCAGCTTGACACTCGTCAGTACAGACAGGTGGCTGTGTCTCACGTGCCAAGCAGTCACAGATCGTCATGACCTCCAGCATGGGTCTTCCTGGGTAGTGACCTTTACAAATTCAGCCAGTAAAGTCCGGGTGCAACACAGTTGTAAACAGTACAATTCAGGAGCTGAGGAAGCGAACACGACAGCAGACAGAAACACGCAGACAAGATGCAGGATGACACGAAACACATCTTCTCACCAGACGACATCAGCGAAGACATCCACAATGGACACCAGAGGCAGCAAAGTGTTTGGTCTCTAACTCAAACAATGGAGGGCAACAGGGCTGTCCACGCCGGCAGTGTTAAGGTGTTGCTACACAAAGCTCAAAATCCTGTCAGTCCAAAACACAAAGCAAGATGGCCGAACGAAGAACAGGACCCAGTAGCCGTTAGTGGATGACGGTGTCCATGGGAAGAATCACAGGCGATGAGAGGCAATCACAACAACAGATGAACGGCCCACAAACATCACAGAGGGGACACACTGGAGGTTGGTCCATGGAGGAGACAGCCACAGAGAGCTGGTCCCCTCCAGCCAGTTATGCGAATGGACATCTCTCTCTCCATCCATGGGACTTTCTCTACGACTGGATCAGTGGTGGCCCTGGAGGGCACTCTTTCTTTGGTGCTGGGGGGGGGGCGCCCTACCTCGCCCATTGAGCTAGGGTCTGGCGTGATTATTATTATTATTATTATTCTTCCCAGCCTAACCATCAAACCGGGTAGATATTCATGATGTGTACTGAAGAAGGGACCTAGCTTTTTATGATAAGTATTGTATTTATTTTCGGGTCCTGATCATTGTCTTTCTTTTAAAGTTGAAACGTAAACATTTCTTGACCAAAGCTGTTGTTCCTGTCTGTGTAGGTTATATATTGAAAACAATATTATTCCTGCCTGTAGGTTATATATTGACAACTTGTAAGTTTTAGGGGACTACACCTGGTGATCCCATATTTTTGTGTCGCTCTCCAGTCTAAAGCTATGTGATGTGTGAACTCTGACCTGTTGTGCAACGTCGTAAACCGGCTGTCACGGTTTTTTCTCTCCCCTCCCTTCTCCCTCGTAGCGCGAAATCACCCTTAGGTTGAAGCACTTTCCCGCTTAATCAACCATCCAAGTATCTTAAACATTCTGACTCGTGTTTGGTGACCCCACCTTGTAAATAATAATGATTGAGTTCACTTCTGATGTTCGTGGTCTACACCCTGGGTGTACGCACCAACACTTGCTTGGTGTCCGTGCGTGAAATGATGTTTTGTTTGTGGGCAGACTTTTCTCCAAACCGCTGTACTGTGGCATCCTCCTGGACCAGTCGCTGCTACTCAACAGGCGGATAGACGAAGATGACCCCAGTGAGCAAGCGGTAAGTTGCTCCTCACAAAGTGATGACGAGCTGAAGGTGTTGTGACTGACCCCACAAACTGATGACGTCATGCGCGTCCATGGACGACTGACTGCCAAAGACTTTGCTATGCCCTCCACTGGACCATCACAAACTCATCGCCACTAGAGCCAAAACCTGACGATAAAGTACGCGATGATGATTGACTGAAAGTTGAATGGTTCTCTTCCCTTGCAGTCCTTCGGCAAATGGTCGGAGGCCCCCGAGAACAAGGAGCGGTGTAGGGACGACCTGGAGACGGCCACGGACAAGCTGCGCAAAGACACGACGCCCTTCATCTACATCTGCGCCACCATGTGGCACGAGTCGGAGACAGAGATGATCATGATGCTCAAGTCTATATTTAGGTGACCCCAGTAACCTTTGACACACAGCTCGTGTGTTGGAACCACCCTGAGTATTCTGGTCTTTGTTTCTACCTTTGGTGCTAGACGATTTGTTTATAGCTGCCTGTGTGATATTTTTATTTAATTTAAACCCAACGGTGGATGGTGAGCAGTAATCGCTATTTTTAGACTCATACATAAGTATGTACGTGCTCAGTGTTGTACAACGTACACAGAGTTCTGGTACTAGGCTGACAGCTGTCCAGCTGTGTGTGTGTATATATATACACATATAGCTCTCGATGTTATGTGTGGAGGCTGTCATAGTGCACGTGAGTCGCGTGTAGTCTGAGCTCTGTGTGTCGGTGCACATGAGTCGTGAGTCGTGTGTAGTCTGTGAGCTCTGTGTGTCAGTACACGTGAGTCGTGTGTAGTTTGTGAGCTCTGTGTGTCAGTGCACGTGAGTCACGTGTAGTCTGTAGGTGTGTCTGTGTTTCAGTGCACGTGAGTCACGTGTAGTCTGTAGGTGTGTCTGTGTGTCTACAGACTGGACGCCGACCAGAGCGCCAGGAGGAGCGCTCAGCTGTTCTTCGATGTCACGGACCCTGATTACTATGAGTTTGAAGGTTAGTCGAGGATGTGTGCAATGAAAGCGCGCGAGCGAGTGAGGTAGACGTCTCTGTCTCTCTCTCTCACACACAAGCCACTCACTCCTCATACGTCCATCCATAGAGACTGGTTATAGGAGTGGGGTTCACATTGTGTACTGCATGTGATTTGTACCCGAGTGCTTACTAAGACTGGTTACTCACGACTGGGTTTAGGGCTCTGAGGCCGTTGGCAAGGCACATTTCTCATTTTAAACACTTGCAAGCTTTAAATCTATTTAAATAATCCTTTTTATAGAAAAACTACGCGCAACACAATTGTTGAACTGTTTGAACTAAAACGGTTTTAAATAAGACAAAACTTCGTAAGGTTTGGTCTTACCGGCACATTGTACGTAACGCGCTTGTGCGCACCTGGTCCACATCCCTGAGTGACGTACGGCCTGGGACAGACAAATGACAGGAACTAGAGCTCCTGGAGAGTACACACAGCGACAGACACACAGAGAGACAGACACAGAGTAACAGACACAGAGATTCAGACACACACAGCGACAGACACACAGAGAGACAGACACAGAGTAACAGACACACAGGACACACAGAGAGACAGACACACAGAGCGTCACACAGAGGGACAGTCACACAGCTACAGACATACAGAGAGACAGACACAGAGAGACAGACACACAGTTACAGTCACACAGAGAGACAGACACACAGCCACAGTCACACAGAGAGACAGACACACAGATGGACAGACACACAGCTACAGTCACACAGAGAGACAGACACATATGCGGATCCAATATCTGTCCGCGGAAAGAACAGAAGACGGCAGCAAGACACCGTCGACGTGGCTGCAGACAGAGAGGAATGACGATGAAAGGACGAGGGATGTGGGTTTGGGGCAAATAAAAAGGAGCTGAAATGGACTCGTCCTGCTAGTGATGCGTGATGATGCCGTGGCGAGGGCTAAGCCTCTTTATGAGTGGCGCAGGAACCAGGGCGTCAAGGGGGTCAAACTCCCACATCACTAACGTTAAGCGCTGCTTTGTCGTTCACTGTCAGCATAGAGTCCCCCCCCCCTACAGCCCCACAACCCAAGTCCTGCATCTTCCTACCCGCTAAACCACACTCCCCCACCTTGTGACGTCACGCCTAGGGACTGGCTTTAAAAGAAAGATCGCCCCAAGAACAATAACGGGTTTTTTGGGTTGTCTGTCCTAAAGCTCACATCTTCTTTGACGATGCCTTCGATGAACACAAAGACGACGATTACAACTACGCCGTCAACAGCTTTGTCAAGCAGCTCGTGCGAGTTGTGGACACCGCAGCCAGGTAGGTCGACAGTGATTGGACAGTGGTGCAGGATAGTAGCGCCACAAGTGTCCTGCTACAGACATGAGAACAGTACATTACACATTACACATTACACATTACACAGCTGTCATGCGATCTGTCACTGAACCACATTACACAGCTGTGTCAGTAAGTGAACAATATATATATATATACACCACATTACACATTACACAGCTGTGTCAGTAAGTGAACAGTATATATATATATACCACATTACACATTACACAGCTGTGTCAGTAAGTGAACAGTATATATATATATACCACATTACACATTACACAGCTGTGTCAGTAAGTGAACAGTATATATATATATATACCACATTACACATTACACAGCTGTGTCAGTAAGTGAACAGTATATATATATACCACATTACACATTACACAGCTGTGTCAGTAAGTGAACAGTGTATATATATATACCACATTACACATTACACAGCTGTGTCAGTAAGTGAACAGTATATATATATACCCCATTACACATTACACAGCTGTGTCAGTAAGTGAACAGTACACGTACACATTACACAGCTGTATCATGTCAGTAACATGGTATGTACCACATTACACAGCTGTATGACTATGTCTGTCAGGGAACAGTGTAAGTGGATTCAGTGATCTCGTGTAGCATAGTAGCTATGACGGTTTAGTGTGCAGTGACGTAGTTTAGCGGCAGTCGTTGTAGTTTCACTACCGACATTCTATACGAGATACCTGTTGATAGAAACGACACGTGACTTCTTTAAACACCCAATCAGCTACAACGGTGTTCTAGTTGGGAAAGGTTCTTTTGTAGATTTTGTTGACTGACCTTAGAACATTCTGTACACGTGTACACGTGAGATGTTGAGGATACGGAGGGTTATTACTGCTTCTTATTGCTGTTGTCCTCCCACGACAGCGCCGTCCACAAGACGGACCTGCACATCGCCAAACCCCGCAAAGTGCCGACCCCATACGGAGGCCGCCTGGTGTGGAAACTTCCCGGAGGCAACACCCTTACGGCTCACCTCAAGGACAAGGCGAAAATACGTCACAGGAAACGCTGGAGTCAGGTGACCACTTAAACTGCGCGCGCATTCTAAGTACTGACCAGTGTACAGACACCATCTACAGCTGTGTTGTCACGTGTACAGCAGCTGTCTCCTAGCTGTGTGGTCAAGTTTACAACAGCTGTCTACTGGCTTTGTAGTCAGGGGTACACTAACTGTCTACTAGATGTGTAGTGTAGTCAGTTGTACACTAAATGTCTACTACATGTGTAGTGTAGTCAGTTGTACACTAAATGTCTACTACCTTTGTAGTCAGTGGTACACTAAATGTCTACTAGCTGTGTAGTGTAGTCAGTTGTACACTAAATGTCTACTACCTTTGTAGTCAGGGGTACACTAACTGTCTACTAGATGTGTAGTGTAGTCAGTTGTACACTAACTGTCTACTA
>SRHC01000017.1:0-10010 GCA_004794325.1 Pomacea maculata
TGATGGCACAAAAGATTTCAGATGCCTATTGCTTTTGCATACTGGCATGGCATAGCGGTTACCTGAGATTAATAAAACAAATTCCCCCGCTAGCACATGTTCAGGTATGGACAGAATGCTGGAAGCTTTCTTTACTAGTTGTTGGTCACAGAAGGAAGTTAAGTCTCTCTGTTTGTTAGCAATTATCTTAGAACAGATGTGGACAATGCCATTCAAACTATTCCTATCATGGACAGAGAGATTGCGAAACCAGAATACAAATGAAAAAGATAAAAGACTCTCAATAAACGACTAGTACAAACGGCCTAAAATTGTTTGGCTGACTGAAAAACTATTTAACTTGCGCAGAAGGTACATTCTTTGCTGGCCACGTTTGACAATGTGTTCAGTGTTTAGAGTCAATTAAGCTTGCAATCAAAAACAGTTCCCAGGTGCCTGAAAGAGTAACAGTTTCAACAGGTTTGCTATATGTCTCACACTGGGAGCAACAAAATCCTCTTTAAATCTCCTAAAATCTATATTCAATTCTTTTGTTTTGTCTACATTTAACTCAAGAAAGTTCTCATCGCACCACTGCACAAAGTCTGTTAAGGCAATTCCATGATCTTTCTTACGTTCTTGTATAAGAGTCAACAATGCAGTATCATCAGAAATCTTAATGAGGTAGCTATTATCCTCCATACTTCTGCAGCTGTCAGTATACAAGATAAACAACAAGGGTGATAGACAACAATCTTGTGGGGACCCGGTGCTTGTGACAACAATGTCAGAATAATTACTATTTACATACACCCTCTGCTGTCTGCATGTAAAAAAATCCACTACCCACAAGACCAATTGGTGTGGTAGGTCAAAACCAGATAGTCTCAGAGCTAGAAGGTATGGTTGCACTGTGCTGAATGCAGAAATAAAATCTGCGAAAAGTAGTCTGGCATGTGTCTTGGGCTTTTCCAGATGTTTATACAGCATGTTCAAAATAAACAACTTGGCATCATCAACACTCCTACCCTTCCTATAAGCAAATTGCAGTGGGTCCAATTTACTCTCTACAGATGTTAAGATGAGATTTTTTACAATCTTCTGAAGGGTTTTCATTATAAGGGAGGTTAGTGCTATTGGCCGAAAATCATTAGGTTGACTAGGATTAGGATTTTGGGCGAGTGGGATGATGTTAGAGAGTTTCCAGAGTGTAGGAATGTGCCCTGAGTCAATAGAGAATTTAAAGAGGTGCTGAAACACTCCACGTAGTTGAACAGCACACCAATCCAAGACCCGCCCTCATATTCCATCTGGCCCCTGCACCTTGTTAACCCTAACCCGCTTAAGCAGTTTTGTCACATCGGCTTGAGAAATTACTGTTATCATTAGGGACAAGTGAGTGAGTGCCCTAACTTTATCAGAAAAATCATGATTCTCAAAACGTGCATAAAAGCTGCTCAAAACATTTGACAAGTCCTGATCACTCACGCCGTTAAGTTTGACTGATTGTCTATTACAATCTACCTTCTTGTTACCGGACATCAGATCGTGTCATGGACCGGCACGGGAAAGAGGAGACTAGCGTCAGGACATACCATCTTGTTCTCAGGAAGATCAGACGCTCAGCACTCTGAAGGAGTAGCTCTACTCCTCAACAAGAAAACGGAAAAGGCACTGCTGGAATGGAAGCCTTATGGACCTAGGCTTTTGAGAGCAAGATTCCATTCAAAGTACACATGCTTTTTACGATCAGCTCCAGGCAACCTCGGAGAGCGTTCCAATCCACGATATGTTGTTCATCATCGGCGACCTCAACGCCAAGGTGGGAAGTGAGAACACCTGCAGGGAGCATGTCATGGGCAAACATGGAATCGGAACTATCAATGACAACGGAGAGAGACTGGCAGACTTTTGTGAAGAAAACAACCTACTGATTGGTGGCACACTCTTCCAACACAAAGACATCCACAAGGCAACGTGGACATCATCAGATGGGATCACAAAGAATCAGAGAGGCCATGTCATCATCAACCGAAGATGGAGGAGCTCAGTTCAAGATGGAAATCTTGGCCTGAAGGTCAGCGCAAAGAAAACGGAGAGTATGAGAGTGAACGCCAGAGTCCAAGACAGTATCAAACTAAATGGAGAAGAGATTGAGGAAGTTGACAGTTTCTTGGGTCCAAAATGTCAAACACCGGGGATGTGGAGGTGGAGATTCGAGCCCGAAAGCCAGCCACGCCTTCGCCTCACTCAGGAGCACATGGAAGGCGAAAAACATCAGACAGAAGATCAAGCTGAGAATCTTCCAGTCAACTGTGATCAGCACCCTCCTTTACGGATCAGAATCATGGAAGATGACCAAAACAATCAGTAACAAGCTTGAAGTCTTCCCAAACAGATGCCTCAGGCGCGTACTTAACATCTTTTGGCCAAATGTGACCCTCCAGGACTAAAAGAGTCTTAAGTCGCGAATTTCAGATTTGCCAAATTGCATATTTTTAAAAAGTATAGGTTCTGAACTTTCTTTTGATACAAAAGTTGTTCTTCTAGCCTTAAAATTGAGTGAGTTATAAACGTTTGAAGTGTGAAAGTACGGTGGCGGCCATTTTGAGAAAAGCGGGTTCAAAGATTAGCGTCAAGATGGCCGACAGGGGTCTGTTTACTCCTAAACTTTTGCAGACAAATCTTTTGATCGGTTAATATTTGAATCGTTCTTTGAGGAAGTTTAACATGCAGACTCCTGCGCTTTTGCAGACAAATCTTGTGATCGGTTAATATTTGAATCGTTCTTTAAAGAAGTTGAACATACAGACTCCGGGCTTTCTGTCAAGGTATAACACGATGAGGTTATGACAGGGAAACAGTATCGAAACAGCGTTTGAATTTCGTCTAAAAGCAGTACGGATCGCAGTACCTCGATTATAACGTATTTTAAGTTAATTTCTAACTTTTATTTTAACATAGCAGTGTATTTTCCTGATAGTTTGATAACCAAGGAATCCATTTTTAATGAAAAGTCAAACTGCACAAAACTGACCCCTATCACCTTTCGGGGCCTCTAGCACAAAACTGTTCCGAGCAACTCATTTTGTCGTGGAGGGTCACAAATATCATCACCTACGACTCCACCAAAGAACTGAAACCGAGTCCATCACCACGCAGGTTCAACGAAACCGCTGGCGATGGATTGGACATGTGCTCCGCCAGCAGACAGCAGACCTCTCCAGAGTCGCCCTACGATGGACTCCAGACGAAACGAAGAAAACGAGGCCGCCCAAAGGAAACTGGGAGAAGAACAGTGGAAAGGGAGATGAAAGGAAAGGGCTGGACATGGGGTCACCTGGAGCGGGTTTCAGTGATCGACCTCGGTGGTGGAGTCTGGTCGAGGCCTTATGTGCACGAAGAGGAATAGATAGATAGATTAGCTGTAGTACATAATCGACTTTCATGGACTTGGCACCCGTCACTACGTTGTCATGGCCACGGTACCTCTATTCGTTCTACGTGGGCCTCAGGAATAAGATTGAGTTGTTCAACGTTTGCTTACTGTAAAATCTTACTTTCTGGCTCCTTGTCAAGTTCAGTAACTTGTCAATGAAAGATTATGGCTGGCTAAACGAGATAGTTTATTTGTCAGCCAGGGTGATCATTACCTTGTGGATGCTCTAGTCCAGCGGTTCTCAACCTTTTACTTGTGACTCCCCCCTGACAAACAAAGGTACGTCCACGCGCCCCCCTTCGCCAGCAATGTAAGCTAATTTCACTACTACCGGAATAAGAAACTTTTAAAAAGTTACCACCTTCCCGCCCCCCTTGTAAGCACGTCGCGCGCCCCGCCCAGTGGGGGGGGGGGGGCGCCCCACCGTTTGAGAACCGCGGCTCTAGTCTCTTTTGCCAATTCTCAGTGATCACCCTTTACGAAAGGCTTACAACTAAAGACGATCGCATTTTTGTTTGTCTTACATTATTATCTCTGATTGTCTTGTGCATATTGAGATTGTACAGCTTAGTTAGTTTTTATGTATTTTGAGGGAGAAATACAGAAAATTGACGGAAGATCCGGAACAAAGAAAAGCCAAAGCACAGTGTAGCACTCGGCCATGAGAACAATGGAGCCTCTGCTTTCAAACAGCGCCATCTACAAACAGATTAAGTGAAGGGGGTGGAGTAGAAAGACTGAAATGTTCAGAAGGTGCCATCGGGTGTGTGTTCGGCATGGACATAGCATTATGAATTAACAAAAGGTTAATGAGTGGGTACAAAGTTTAAAGCGGGAGGAAGAGGTGAAACCAACGAAGGTCGTTCTGCGTGTCCATCAGCATCGCACACAAAGCTCATCAACAGACTCGATAGATTGAGTGAAGAAGACAAATAAATAACACGCGCATGTAGATATCTGCTAGGGATTTACATTCTCGATTATTACAGCACACAGAAGGCGGCTTCGTAAAGTTATAATATCATCTGTAGTTAAATTCCTCAACTCTCTTTTGTTCTAAGAAATTATCTTTAAACATGCGCTTAGGTACAATATAAAAATATTCTTCGATGTAAGATATTAAGTAAAACTTTTAAGAAATATAAATGTTTGCCTTTCAGAGTAAAATAGTCAATATGATATAATCTACTTACTCCTGATAGCCATGAGACCCAAAACGAAGAAGGTTCCACGTAGTGTTAAGCCCATTTCCAGGTGAAAATATCTTTTCCTAACTGCCAGCTAATCAGATGATCTCGTCTGGTGCGAATTGACTGTGGCGAGACGCTTTTTCTCCATATACACCACAGCAACTGCAAATGTTGATAGGTGTGGTCATGTCTTCTGTAGCGAGTTTTAATTAAACTGTCCTCCGATTGGTCAGTATTTTCAAACGTGCTTATGACGCAATGCGATCGTGTGCTTCTAGTAATCTTATTTAGTAACTGACTCATTTTATCACAAACCAACGTGCGAACTTTCTTTCAATAGGATTCTCTGCATGATGTCCTCATTCCGAAAACAACTTGTACGTCTTCGATAAACATATTGTCTAAACTCTAATACTTTTATTCTATCAACATGTCTAATCCCTCGAGCGGCAAATTCGCTTATCACAAAGAAAGCGGAGGATATATGTATTCATACAGTGATGCAAGCTAAACTTGGCCTATCTGTTAAAGAAACAATTTCTAGTCACTCAGGTGCGTGTGAGTCCTCAAAAAAAAAAAATCAAAGATCCTTTTAAACGGTTAAATTCGTTCAGTATCAGATTATCAAGAAGCCTTGATATGGGCACGACTGTACTCTTTGTTGCTTTATTGGGCTTGCAGCGAATGTGTCTTTACATTGTGTTTTATTTAAACTAAGAAAGATATCCGCCAAACCCACTCTTGAACTGACTGGGATCATTGTCCTTCGCATACGGGTACGCCTTAATCTAGTGAGCTGCGTGAATGGTAGACTAAAATATAAGCTTGAACTAAAAGAAAGTACAATAAATATTTTAAAATGAAGCGCGGAGTCTTAGACCTAATAAAGTAATAATAACCAACGCACAAACAATCCCATGGAGGACAGACGGACAGACAAACCGATAGACAAACAGCATATTGGCATACAAGCCGATAAATCTGTTAACGGATCGCGACATTGTTGACACCAACATATCATCCTCAAAAATATTTTTATAGTTTCATTGACATTTTAGTTTTATTAGGCCTTTACATGTTCAAACCACAAAGTTTTTTGAAGTCTGGATATGTGTTAAAGATATATAAAATTGTATTGTATTTGTATTGTTTTGTCACTCTATTTTTTTTTTTTTTTACTTTTCTTTCCCTTCTATTTAAACACACACAGACAGAAGAATTTTTTTTAAATGTTCTTGTTTGTAATTGCCAAGCGGCGCAATGTTAAAGGGAGGTCTACATGCTCTGCACGTTTTCTGTTTTCTCAGGTGAGGTCTGAAGGTTCGAAGAAGTAATAAACTAACAGAGCACAGGGAGGAACAAAGCCACATTGCTCAGTATCGTACGTGGCAGGCCCGTTCTTAGCCACCGCGGGGCCCGAGGCAAAGGGCATGTGCGGGGCCCTCACGCCACGATCACACGGTTTTAGTTGGGATCTAAAGTCACTTTTTTCCTCAGGGATATCTCGTCTTTTATCATTGACAGCACGCTGCATACACATTACAACATAAGCCTACGATTAATTTATTTGTAACGTTCGTTGAAGCGCGGGGCCCTAGGCAGATGCCTCGTCCGCCTGCCCCTAAGCACGGCCCTGGTACGTGGTCATTACGTCAGTCACGTAAACAACAAACGAATGCGTGGAGCCGACAAACACTTTGCACGTTTGCACGACGGAAAAAGTCTTAGGCGTGATCGTAGGAGATAATGTGCTGAATATGTTATTGCTTTAAAAGTTGCGAGTAAATTGCTTTATAATTAGAGACGGGGTGAAAAGAGTGCAACATCTGACAGCAATGAAAATCGCACCTCTGAGAGGAAAAGCGTGTGTGAGACAGACAGGAAGAGACGAAATAAAACATAAATTTTAAGTTCAATAGAAAGAGAAAACTACATGCAAGACAAAGTAATGCTTGAAAGAATGAAATAATTGTAGCAAGATGAAGAAGAAGGACGGCTGGAGAATTTTTGAAGCCGTTTTCTTCCTTTAGTTAACCACCAGAAACGTTATAGTAAATAACTTTACAAGTACTCAGACACTGCAGCCAGTAACAGACTGGATTTTATAAACAATCCAGAAAAAAAAAAAAACAGGATTCGATAAGCTGCCCTAAGATCTACTTCTCAAGTACAGTTCAGACGAAGCTGTGATCTGATGTTAAATAGTAGCACAGGGGTAAAGTGCATCTTTTGAAGTAAAGCGGTGCCTTTTATTTTCTGTGGAGGAACCAACTGTCTTTTGTAGGATTGCCTATTCCACGTTTCCAACTGAGTGATACTATATTTAGATACAGAGAGATTATGATTTAAGACTTTGGAGTATGTATGTTGTATACAGGAATGTCCTCCTGTCTGTTGCTGGTACTGATGGGATTGTCATCTCTGTGCAAAGCTTGTAGCACACGTTTGGTGACAGGCTTACGTGAGGTTTACGTTGTCCGCAGCGAACGTTAACGACAACGTCAACAGTCAAACAGTTCCGATGATTGACAAGGGCAAGTCTAGTGGGGGGGGGGGAGCAGGAGCAGCAGTTGAAGGAATTTGTATGCGTCCCCTGTTCCGTAAGGTCTAGTGTCGAGGTTAGAGTTCAAAGGTGCTGTTGACAGCGTCTAGTGTAGGGTTTGTGACGACTGGCAGAAGAACGCGTTTTCTTGTCCCACATCAAACATGTTCAGTGCTTGTAGTACTCTGCTCTAAAAATCTGCTACAACGATGACATGAAAATCTTTTTGTCTGTGTGCACTTTCAAGCAATATTAATACATAAATAAATAGCAAGTAAACAAAAACCACGAAGATGCTCATTAGGTTAATTAATAGGCGCTTTCCTTTACCAATGATTAGAATTGGGCTAACTAAGGTGTGAGGACGAGGGAGAAAGATTTTAGAAAAAGGGAACAGGCATTTGCATTTTCATCATGACAGCTCCAGTCGATGTTATTTACAAATGAAAAAAATGAATCCTACAACAACAAACACTCAGGAGAAAAAAAAGGTGGAGAAATGTCGATCGTTGAGGCTTCAGACAATATGCACTTCACTTATAATTATTAATTTTACTAAACTAGTATTTAGTCTTTCTGATTACAGTTTACTGAAGTGTGCCGATATAGAAGCACAGACCAAACATCAAAGTTTGCATAATTTCTGTGGCATGAAGTCTACCAAGCCCAGGTTTAATAGGTCATATAGATAAATCGAGGTTTTGCAAATGCAGCAATGGTCATCAGTATATTTCGCGCATGTGATATCTGTTTGCAGAGCTCGGAGTCGGGGGGATTTCTCCGTGTCGGCAATTTTTCTGCTGTCCGTATTGTGCTGGCCCGTCGCTGGGTGTGTGCGTACGGATGGGGAGAATCAAGGGACGGTTTACCACCGGGTCCTTGTGTAACCCTATCTGTCTAGCGAGCCCAAGAGCCCTGACTAGCGGCGTTGTCGTCGCGCGTCAGCTGCTCACAGGATCTTCACAGGTCTCTTCTTTTCGGGACAACACAGCAAACCCCTCTCTTTGACTTTCTTCCCCCCTTTTCTTTGTCTTTTTCTTTCCTTTTCGCGCGCGCGGGGTCCTTGGCGCGTTTTTCTATCTTTTCTGGAGAGTCTTCATCCAGCAACGGACGGCGCCGGACGCGGGGGACGGTGTAAGACCGTGGCCCTAGCGGCCGGCGCTGGTCTCTCATCACAAGCCGTTTTGGGTGAGCAGAGTCTATCTCTTTGAGTTCCACACTATTCTAGTCTATAGGGCCCGGGTTGGCATTGGAAGTGCGAGTGAGAGGGTTTTACATGTTCAAGTTCTGTTCATGTTTTTTTTTTTTTTTTTGTAAGACTTGGTGCCTCACAATGTTATGTTAGAATTTGTGGTGGCCGGGTCGCGTCGCTTGTGGCACGCACCCGTTGTTCCATGTATGAATTTGTGAATTAAGGGCTATTAGTCTAACGGTAAAATATATGTATCTGTATGAGAACATTTTTTGGCGAGTGGTTCTATGACTAGTCTGATGATCTTACATGTATGTAGCTGTATGAGGACATTTTTTATTGAGCAAGCGGTTTCATGACCAGGCTGGTCATAGATGTGTATTTGTACAAGGATGTTATTAGAAACTGAGTAATGAGTGAGCGGGACCCTGCTGCGCCAGTGTGCGGCTTAGCCATCGAGCACCTAGGGTGGAGGCCGGCGAGCAGGGACTCACGTGACCAAGGTCTACCCGGACGGGAGAACCGAGGGGGGGACAGAGGGAGAGAGAGAGGGCGGGGGTCACAGCTGTAGCGGCACGTGGGCCAGAGAGGGCGGGCTGCCGCCAGCGAACACCTTGAGCGGACATTTGACTCGCCACCCAGCAGTGCGTGCGGGTGGCTTGTCTTCCCTTGTTGTTTTGTTTCGTTTTTATTTTCTTCTTCGCCTACTGTAACATGCCTGTGCACAGGGCAACTCTTTTATTGTGAATTATTTTTGATACTTGCCTCCTATTAGTGTTATTTTATGTTAGTCAATAAACCTGTCTGTTTTGTAAACTTTGTTTTTGTCATCGTTGTGTGGTCTGCGCTCAGCCTGTGGTTCGAATGGTATGTTTGCAAGCCGTCTCCGGCTGTGCGAGCGGATTTCGGGCGTGCATCCTCCGCCGTCTGGGGGGCGGTGCGCGACACAGAGCATGATTTCTCCATTGTCTGGCAACAATGAAAGCGCAGGCTAGTCTGACTTTCTCTAATGACCCAGCAGAAAATAGAACGAGGGACAAAATAAAATTCAGAAGTGGCAGCTTAACGATTCAAATACATAGTTACTGACATTTAATAGAAGTATCAACCAAGGGTTTTAGAATCAGTTATGAAGAAGGTAAGTGTCGATTAACCCATCACCAGTGACTGGTGAGATCAATTTATAATGCTTTGCTGCAACCTACCTGACAATCTTTAGGTCAGATACTGTGATTAATACCCGTGCTCACACTCAAACACACACACACACACACACATGCATCAATTTAAATTACAACAGCTATAAAAATAACAATTCATGATTATTTAATACATAGAATTAAAAATCCTAAAATATCCATTGCACTTCCTTTCATCACATCTTGTCTGAGGTGAAGATGTCAGAAGCCGAATAAACAAAGCCAGGCTTGCATTCCACACCCTAAGACCTATCTGGAACTCCAAGGCTTTATCTTTACACACCAAGATCCGCATCTTTAACACAAATGTCAAGTCAGTCTTTCTGTATGGATCTGAGACATGGCATGTGACAAACACCATCACCAACAAGATACAGACATTTGTCATCAGATGTCTGAGCCACATCCTCAAGTAGTTTATTCAATGGGCCATTGCCCTTTTTGAAGGGGGAGTAACATCAAAATAATA
>SRHC01001696.1:0-137222 GCA_004794325.1 Pomacea maculata
TTTATTTATATCACTGACCTCGACCGCCGCGCTGACCTGACCCGTTTCTCAGCTAAGCGAGGGGCTGAGCTCGCTCATGCAACAGGATTGAGACCGCGAACTTAGCCAAGACGAAAAGCGAGTTAAGCAAGGCATCTTAAGACGAAAAGTTAAGACCGCCTATGCACCGGAGCCATGCAGTATATACGTTGGCAATAGGATGACAAAATGCAAGTAGATGTCGTGAAGAAATAAATAATCGTTAGGTTTCCTGAGGTCTCAGTTATGAAAACAATGTTGCAAATTATTACACTGAGGTATAGAGAAAGCAGGGACCATACTGAATGATGGGAAACGGAAGCACAGTGGAGCTAGATGTGAGGAGAAAACAAAAGACACGAGTTAAATGTTGGTTGTGCAATAAGCTTGGAAGGAGTGGATCAGGCAAACAAACACACACACAGAGGTTTCAAGCTACATATTACCGTGACATGATAGGCAGATTGGCGTGACATCACAGGCAGGCAGATTAGCGTGACGTGTTACAGTCAAATCTCGCTACTATGCCACCTACCGGGACCGAGCAAAAGTGTCATAGTAGCGACAGTGGCATAGTAACGAGGGTTCGTAAAAACGGCTTTTTTTTCTGAAGTTACCCGTCAGTCCAAAGCTCTCAAGAATCGTCGGCTTCACTAGCTGTCTCCTCTCATTCTCCCCCTCACCTCTTCATCCTCCACCCCTCCCAACCACATCCGCGCACCTGCATCCTGTCGCTAGTCGACCCCCTCCCCCTCTGTCAGGGGCTGTCACCCGACTACCCCCCTCCCACCCATCGCCAGCCTCCACCCTCCCTGTGTGCTAGGTTCCATCCACCTAACTGCGATGTCCCACACTACTGTACAGTATAATAATCGAGCACTGCGTGGAATTTCACAACTTATGTCTTTTAACAGTCACACAATAGTGGCATAGTAGCGAGATTTCACTGTACATGTACATGTACATGGAATTTTGCTTCTAGCATGACCTTAAAAATCGCGGCAACTTTTCCACTCATATCCTCTCACATCTCTTGCTAAATAACATAATGAAGGCTCGACTTTCCGCGTTATTTCACTCAGATTAGCATCAATATTTCTAGTGAAATATCTCAGCAGAATGTTCTTGTCTTTCAAGCACGGAAGTGCAACTGCGTTCCCGACCCAACTCATGCAACTTTATTTATCGGGGGATATTAATCTTCATACTAACATCTACCTATGAGAACAGAGTCTAGAAACCAATGGGAGGGGGACCAGCTAACTCCACGCACCGAATTACCTCACAGCTCTGTAAGTGGTATCGTCTATTTAAACGAACTCTATGCCTCACATACAGGAGCAACAGTACACCGCAACTGTCAACGGATTTAAGGAGTTACTGAGGTTGTTCCCCATCAATTTAATTTTAAATCACGAGAAAGCTGACAGCGCGAGAGCAAATAAAGATGTGCCCAGGAGAGGTATGGAGGCGGTCCGGCGAACAGGAAGGAGAACTCCATGGACAAGACGAAAACATGGCGGTTACAGATGACGCGGTGAGCCCTCTGGTACGGGGCACCACTCTACACAACTTGTGTAAACAGAATTACAGAGGCAAATAAGGAGGGAAACCTGATTTACACTCACCCATCGAAGGCAACAATCATCGACCGCACTCGAAACATCTGCAACGGCCTCTTTGCCTGGGCAGCGGAAATGAACGAGCTGACATCGGTGGTCGGGCTTGACTAAACAGTGATCTCCCTTTGGCGTGCAAAGCCTTATAACACCCGAGCAGAATGTTGCTCCGCGCTGGGAGAGAAAAAGTCTTGGTGCGAGTGTAGAGGGAGCGAGGACCCAACATGTCCTGCTGCCAATGATCTACTACAGAACCAAACATGTTCGTGCAGGAAGCAGGTTGGACAAATATCAGTTGTGTGTCACCACCTGACTTACATTACCTGCCATTAGCACTATCTTTAGCAACAAATACAAGGCCGTGGGATGTCAAGGGTGACGGGGAGTAGAGGTGAGGGAACTACAACCTTTGTGGGCTCATCCCAACCCCCTTGGGTCTTTCAAAGTCTTTGGTGTGCCCAGTGAACTGTGATACACCACCTTGTCTGTTGAAAAGACTTCGGCATGCCCAATGAACAATGATGAATTATTCTAGCTGAACCGTGAATGCTGGAGACGGGTTAACGATTGTCAGTGGTCAGCCAGACAAAGCAGTCTGGAGAACCACCCGCGCTTTTATTTTACCGTACTGACAGACACATGCGCGAACTCAGCCATGCAAGCACCTTAAACATACACAAGCACACACACAAGATACTTTCTTGTTCATTTGGAGGGTCTCGAGCTGTTCCCTATTTCTCAAACATCCGCTAACAACAATAATTGTCAACAGCTTATTTTAAGGTTTATGCCTGATTATACTGTACAGAATCGTTGACCTTTACACAATGTGCAAGATCCTACACTTTCCATTGTATTCAAATTTTTAACGAAGCATTCTTGACATTGCAAGGTTGCGTTTGTCTCTCGAGTAATCAATTTTCAGGAACTCATACATCAACTCTGCAGGTCAGGTCAGTCCGTGCTGCCTTTGACACAAACTAGAAACACTGGGGTTAAAAAAAAAAGGCTAAGTTCACCAGTTGACTTTATTTTACTCCAGCATTTCAACTCTGAAGCTGATCTTTGACTTTCCTTATACAAAATACATTAGGGACGCGCGTGCACGCATGAAGACTACAATGGCGTTCAGCTCCAGCTCCGTCACGCTGTCTGCACACCATCCACAAGCCAGTTAATTAAATTTGTTCTGCCTTATTGTGCGATGCTTTTTAACAACGCATGTCCAGACCTCCTGATGGTTCGGAACACAAATTCCTGTTTGAGCGGCTCCACGACACTTCCCGGGTTGGCAATACCCCGCTGCACCCCACCCTGCCATTTATTTTTCTCGATCATGTGACAGGATGCGCTGCAAGAATTGTCGGCCTTGATCGACTGTTAGCACGCTGCACGCTGTTTGTTTTAGAGAAATAAGAAAATATTTATCTCTTGCACTACACTCCATTACGTGTTTGATCTGCTGCACTTCACATGATCACTGAAAAAAAATATGGCAGGGAGAATAAAACGAACGATTGATCAATTGCAGGCTTCGCTCAACATCAAAGCTGTCAAGCCTCCCGTTATTTTTGCACATGTCGAGTGATCATGTAATAATAATAAAATCAAACAAGAGTAGTGTTGACTTGTCACAAGGCGAGGCAACTTCTTTACACAGTCAAGATAATGGATCGCTCCTCTGCTTCACCCTTTCTCACCCCTACTCCAACTCCAACCCACTCAAACTGTGAATCACTTCACATCTCAATTGTATTATTGCTTTTCATAAACAATCTTTCTACTGAAAATATTTTATTCGAAATTACTGTAATACACATGTGGAAACTTATTGAATGTTTGTTATGTTAAATTAAGTATCTACGTTGGTATTTATTTTGATGAATACCAGTTGATTTCAATGGATCCAGAAAGACTACCAAGGAAGAATTTTGTATTCTCACACATCCCTCGTTGAAAAATTTTACTAACCCTCGTATATATTTATTGTGTATAACAGTAACTTTATCTTACTTTCATTGTTAGTCGTCATACGGAAGGTAATTATTTCTTCTCCTCCTCTCTCTACCGCAATAAATTTATAAAATATATACCTACGATATATATGAAGAGAGAGGGGGAGGGGAGTGAGAGAAAGTGCTACAAAGAAAGACAGAAATGGTGAAGAGTGAAACCATACCTCGCTTCCCCTGATGTTTCCAGACCATCTGACCGTGTCCTAAGTCACGTGCCGCCGTGAAGAGCTACCTTTCCGACTCAGCACTACGTGGTCACAATCGTTTTTGTTGACGGCCAAAACGTCAGATTTATACAGAAGTGAGAGCGAGGCCCAGTCAAGGCCTACAGGGCGTCAGACCAAACGCTTCCTTCAAGCCAATCACTCTCCGAGTCGATTCTCATCGCTGGACGTCAGCGCCATAAGCCGGGAGGGGCCGTAGATCGATGGCTCGCGGGCCCCGGCAGGGAAAACAATGACACCACCCCGAGAGCCCTACTCGATAATTAAGTGCAAGCGGGTGGCCGGTGTCAATATTGCGAGCAGCGCCAGGAATTGATCCGCTATGAGAAGATTCGCAACTACCAGTCAGCGGTGGCTGGAAAGTGTTAAAGGGGAGGAGAGGGGGACTGGTGGGAGAAGAAATGAGAAATCACCTACAGGCCTGGACCGTGCTTCGGAAATCGTTGGCCAGACTGAAAGGGAAGTACTTAACGAAAGAATGTGATCTGTGTTTGAGAGAGACAGAGAAAGACTTATGTGGTTCACCGTGCCCAACAGACTAACGCTTTGCTTCTCCAATACTTCTCCCTCCCTTCCCCTCCCAACACACCCACCCACCCACCGTACTTCACCATCCCATCGAAGACTAATCCGTATCTGATCTTTTTTTCCCAACTTTTCATCCTTCTCCGTCCTCCGTATCTTTAGTGTTTTTATCTAAAGCTGTTGTTATTGTCACAAAAAATTTTGTTCCTTTCCCCGTTCATTTCCGATCGTGTGTACTCTGTGGAATACGTTAAATCAGCTTATTGACTGACTCCCCCGTTTGTTGAGATGCAGTTTTCCCCCCTTGGCATAGTCCAGTGGTCTCCCTTGTCTGAAGAACTCTACGCTGCTGCTTGCGTGCGGATGATACAATATCGATGGCTGGACGCATTTCTCTGTGAGGGGCAGACGACAGTTCATCAGTAACCAAAAGCAAAGAAACGATCTTGAAGTACTCACAAGAATAACTAAAAATAAGTGCAGCCGGTTTCTATCTTGCCTTCTGATGTCCAGAAACATACTCCACTTCGCCATGCCAATCCATTTTATTTTAAACACTCTTCCAACATTCTGTCGACAAAAAGAAATTGTCTAAAAATTTACATCCAAGCTATTTATGTGCTTTATGCTCTTCGAAGAATAAATTAAATTCGCTTCATAAATAAGACGAATGTCGACCCACTAAAATGCGAGATTGACTGAAAGTTGCCTTGAACACGGCATCAGTGATGTCACTCTATAAAATACAACAGGAACGAGGCTTATCAAATGTCCTTTGTAATCTACAAGCAAATGTAAAAAAAAAAATTTACAAGCAAATGTGAAAAACTAGGGTAATAAACTTTATTTAATGATTGTTACTGATCACAAAGATCTCAAGAGAACAAACCCTCAGACATGTGACCTCACCTTATGGTGGAAGAACAGAGGTCACGTGTCTGAGTGGCTGTTGTCCTGAGATCTTTGTGATTAGTCACGGTCATTAAATAAAGTTTATTACACCGGCTTTTCTTATTTGCTTGTAGACTTTTTTTTCCTTCTCCAGCAAACAGCAGGAACTCTTTTTTCCTAGAATGCTAAATGTGACTTTAGCCTCCAGCCTCATACTCAACAATGCTCATGCTCGAATATGACTGCGTCGGTGCTCTAGCCGTTAGCGACTGCACAAATTGGCTCAACAGTGAAGGAGATGAAGCAATTGGAAGCACCCCGGGATGTCTAATGAATAATCTAGAATCCACGACAATGCAGCACCGGAAAATTCATTTCCCAACAATCTGCCCTTCAGAGCAGACACCGACGTGGCAGAAGGCGAGGGACAGGAAGGTGGGGAAGGAGAGGCGGAGTATATAAAAAGCAGCCACGGGTTCAATGGGGCGCAGCGATGGTCATTGAAGCGTGGAAGGGAGAAGCGGAAAGCATTGCGGAGGAAAGGGGGAAGAGGAGAAGGACAAGATGCAGGGGCGCTCACTCGCTGGGAAAGAGCATCCTCACCCCTTACTTTCATTTAGAACACGGGTCTTGCCTTACAGACATCGTCTGGGAGAGGGCTTCTTGGCTGCACACACACACCCCTCGCCCCTCCACCTCCTGTCTACAAAAAAAAAAGAACGAAGCAGGGTGCATGAAACAAACAACTGGCAGCAAATTGCTGGGACTAATGGGGCGTGACCACAACTCAGGGTATAGAGCTTCCCGTCGGTCTGATAGTTAAACCAGAGACTTCTGGCAACACCTGACAGGCTGTTTTGCTCTGTCTTCACATAGCATTGCTAATGTACAAAAGTACAGTCCGCAGCTGCGTGAATGGCGAAAGCCTTTACCCACCAATTATAATATTTAAAAACTACTTCTGAAATAAATCAAACTTTGTTTTTACAATCCCGTGACAGGTGCACTGCATCACCTAGTAACTGCGTCGTTAAACGACTGTCATTGCAAGAAATGTAGGTGTTTACAAACATGGTTGCCAGGCATACTAAGAGCTCTGGCAAATGAGGTACACAGGAGAAAACTCTCTCTCTCCTTCCTTCTCTCCTGTCCCCTCCTTTCCAGCTACCCAAAGATAGGTATGTGTAGACACGGTATCCCTGGTGCATGTAAATCAAGAACTGTAAGAACTGCCCGTCGTCGCCGATGTGAGAAGACCAACAATTTGTTTATTGAGTGATCGGGTCTAGGATCCTGCCTTTTGAGCTGATGCTGGGTCGATGTCGTCCAAATATTTTCATCAGAATTTTATAATCTTGGATCAAGATCAGACAATCGAAACGACAGTCCTCCCAAACCCCCACAACTACTGGGTCGAAACTCCATCGATACACCAAAATACATGGTTTTGCGGAGGATCTGGTCTTGCTGGCCAGCATTTTTCCTAAGAGGCTGGTATTTGAGAGCAGACTCACTTCGTATTTATTTTGTCACAAAGGTTGTACTCTGTCTTGTAACCAAGAAGTACTACGTGTTGATTGGTGTTTTGAATACAGACTCAGTGAGGCGAGTGTTCTGCCCTGCGTTTGTTCATCGAGAACGAGGACAGAGCGAGGGTTTTGATATCGTCAGAGGATCATCATGGCCAAGCAGCACTCAGGATTTGGGGTTGAGGTCTCTTTTCCTCTCTCTCTCTCTCTTCCACTCGTCCTACCATCATCTTTCCCAATTGAAGAGGACGGAACGGTTGAGGAGAGGAGGGGGGGGGGAACACAACAAGAAATCATATGATCCAGAACTCCTGATATCAAATTCTTTTCTTCTCGTGCAAACATAATGGTAAGGACAAGAAGGACTTCGAGGGAAGGAACAAGAACTCGTGTAATCTAAATTGCTGGAACATGAAGAAGTGTGAGGCAAGAGGAGGTCACACAGTCTAACATGACGGCCGTACCAATTTAATTCTTTTACTAGCTGAGACAGGAGAGAGAAAAGATGGATTACTCGTGTCACTAGGCTTGCTGTTCCGACTGAAATGTAAGTGGTTAGGGTAAATAGGTCGTGGAGGAAAGAGGCTGCACCGGAGAGAAAGTACTTAAAATCATGCAGAGTCAGTGACAAATGGACAGGTCCCAATCAACCGACACTACCTCCAAAAGTTGAAAACACCAAAAACGAAATAAGTAATTTGTGGATTGTTCAAAACAACCGCTTGTGGACCTAAAGTAGTCTTGTCAGTGGAGATGGAAACTAAAGTTCTTATTTCATGCCAATGTCTGCACTAAAAAGGTTGCTAACGAAATGTTAACGACTCCTGTCTAGAAGTTTCAACAATTCCCACCTCTTCAGTTTAAATAATGGAACTGTTTCCCAGAAACGAGTCACCTGATTACCCAAAAGCTGAATAAGCTTTTGTCTTTTAATGAAAGTTGGACCAGTGAAAAATTCGTTGGTCCTTATAATAAAATATCAACAAAATAATGCAGCTATTCAATTTCTGTTCAAGGAGAGAAACAAGGTGAGGGTTCTCACGACATTCCACATTTATTGCGAATAGCTTTCATCTTTAGTACACGCGCCCCTCGCACCGTGGATTTGAAATGAAATATCCCACTTTCGGTGATTCAACATCTTCGAAAAGAACCTCTATTTCCAGCAAATGCCAAGTACTTCTCTTTAGTCTAACCTTTAATCTTTTACTTCTTGTTCTTGTTCCTAAATAGGAAGTATTTTTACCTCAGATATTTAGTACACCTATTCCAGCGACCTTTAGAGATTCGGGAAAAGTGTAAAATCCACATTTTTTACAATAGCTTGTTCTTTAAAAAAGAATATAACAGTGTCTTAGCCTTAACACTCATTATGGAGGTGGTAGGAAAATATCCTGTCTTCTTTATAAACTCGACCGACATATAATTATGGAGGAAAATAATTATCGTTTCTTCGATTATCTGTTCTTTGTGTCAGTAACTTTCATGTTTACGATGTCACTCAAAATCTTCATAAACATTAACCCAGTGTTACAACCAGTCTCCCTTCTAAGAGTGAGCTCAAGCGATCTCTTCCTTCCACGGTGTAAACAATCGCACCTCCCACGTTGAATCCTCCCACTCTCTTTCTCCTCCTCCTCCTCCCTTCTCTATCCCTTCCTCCATCTTCCACGTCCCAGCATTCCAGTGGCGCAAGCCTTGTCAGTGCACACTTCCTTCAAAGCAGGAAGCAGCTTCCTAACACCGAGCTCTGAAATATTTAAAATTTACAGTCAAAATAAAAACTTGTCAGCATGCAGTCGTAGGTCTGACATTATTTCTCACTGTGCTGGCATCATCCACTGCACTTGTTATGTGAACTTCTCTCAGTAACTCTTCAAGACTTCCTATGACCGTGTAATAGAAATTTTTTTAAATTATTTTAACAAAATCATTTAATTACATTTTTCTGGTCAAATTGAGAAGCAAGAAATACGGCGTGGTAACCTAGGAAAAATGTTGGCGGTTTTTTTTTTTTTTTTAATCGTACAATATTAGCTATCGTGTGCTAAAAGGGGTAGACACCCCTCAAAAACAGCTCAAAGATAAGGTCAATGGGGGAGATGTTTCTATGGATGGGCCCTCGAGCTGAAGGCGATAAAGCTCCTACAGGACAGCGCGCGTGAAATACTCGGCAAACACTCGAGCGGCACATAAAGGTAACGGAGTGCCATGGACACTTCCCTCGGTACATCTGATTTTTACATTATAAACACAAGGTTAAGATGTTATAGCTGGTGGCATAGAAATGTCAAGAAGCTACTACACCTTTGCTGGGTTGATTACACACTGTTACATAGCAGGCAATAATTATGCACGATCTTAAGTTTTATTTTTCCCAAAGACTTTTTCTTCCAAAATTTTTTTTAAATTTACGTTTATTTACAAGGCTAGGCGTTCTCGATATCCTTTAACAACTGTTCTTATCCTCACTACTTACTTCAATAATATGGTCTGGACTGCATCCACGAATTATATTTCAACAGCAGACCCAGAACCTCAAGAGCTTGCAAAAAAGAGATGGAAAAGTTTACAAATTTGAACAAACGCCCCATAATTCACAACTGAGCGAAAATGCAAGTAGCCAACTGCACACCGGTAATTGGTGACATTATCATGGCCATGTTAGTTATGATGCCAGCTCTACAAGTGCAATCAGAATGGGAGGCCAAAGTTCACTCGGCAAGAGACTGACAGACTTTGTGGAATGTGTAAGATGTTAGGAGGTAAATCTTCTCGTTTCCTGCACCGAGAACAAGAAAGCAAGAGAAGTATAAAGCTAATGCCTGACATACTTTTTTCTCCTTTACTTTTTTTTTCTTTTTTTTTCCTCGGCCATCTAGACACAGCACGTGTGTCTGGCAGAGTCTCCATCGGGCGCTACCCGACACTCTGGCCACACAAACATACGGCAATCTCTTCAGAGACTTGAGCCCTATTTGTATATTTTTGGCCTTTTCCACGGATGTCTACAAAATTTGAAACCACCCAGCCCTGTACAACCAAACTTTGGGCAGCGGATGAAACACTTGAAAGCCAACAAGCACGCCACCTACCGTCTGTTAAGATGGAGAAACTGTATCTCCACCCGTACTTGGTACATACGCCAGCTTGTTTATAGTCACAATTCTGCTAGCAGACTTTCAGAATATATTTTTTAAATTTTACAGCTGAGGGTGGGTCTCATCTACCCAGGTTGGAGTATTGCTTTCATTTCTCAGGCTACGCGTTCTCGGATTTCAACAATTCTAATCGTCGCATGAACTCTTCCTGTGGCTGCTGGGTAGTGCCAGGACAGACTGGCATTGTCGCTGAAAAGGTCACAGTAACCTATCAACCCTTTGTTGTTGAATTTTACTGGCAAGAATGTTGCCTGTTACTGGATCAGAAGACCTTTTTTTACAGGAACATTCAGTTTTTCGCCAATCCTCTCAGTTTTTTGTTTCCGTCCCTATTAAACTGCTGTTCACGAAGGGGGGGAGACCGCGCTGGTACAATTCTTTGCCCACAATGCTGGCATGAATTAAGGATTGGTCAGTCACTTAATGGAGCAGCTTTGCGTCTGTGACTGATGGAAATACAATTCAGCTCCATGTTTTGAATTCTTTCTTTCTCTCTCTCTCTCTCTCAGCCGTAATGGGCGATGCGGAAAGAGAACTAAAGTTGGCGACAGGAGAGAGAAAAAAAATTATGCCAGCGCCACAAAAGCAAAAGGACAGCAACAAACACCCAACACCCTCACTGCCACCCACCCTCCCAGACAAAACACCGGCAACATGACTCAGTCTCGCGCAACTGCCAAGGCTGGGAAGTTATTTGGCGCCAGAATCAAGCAGCCGTCAATGATCTACCAATTTCCTTTAAGTATCCGAGTGAATGGCTCTTAAGAGATGCCGCCCAAGTTTTAATGCATCTCACGCAATTAAAAGTGCTTAAAAAGTCCGCTGGTTATCTGCCCTTCAAAAGACAGTAAAGCCTCATCACCGTGTTTGTAGCCAGTTGCCTGAAGGCGGCTGAAGCTAAACGTGAAATTAGGCTCCTCAGAAGCCAGCCAGTCTTATGGTCATCGAGGACAACAGCTTTTTTGTTTTCTTTCATTATCTGTGTCCCCAGTGCGTCCTTTGAGAGGACGGTAAAGGTATGCGCCAGACCGAACAATGATTTCATTGCGTCTGTTAATAAGTGTGATGAAGGTGGAGTCCAGCTAGGCGGAAGGAATAAGGTGCGTGATGGCTGAGTTTGCATTCCGACATTTTTTTATTCAAAGTCGACAGAAGAGGGGGAGAGAAACATGCATACCCGCCTTCTCGTCTGTACGCACTGATAAACATTTACACACAGACAGGACATTCTCTCTACTCAACTTCTGTCTTTTTAAAGTGTTTAAATACGAGACATCCGAGCAGGTGGGTTATTTTTTTTTTTTCTAAGTAAGCGGGTGAAAACTATCTGCAGACACTAAATCTGTGTGCGCCTTCCAGTCCAGTACCCAAAGAGTAAATAAAGAAGCTGAGAGTGAAAACAACCCAACAGCCATGCTGTGGGTGCGGGTGCAGGTGGCGGCGAGACCAGGCATTGGACGACACCTGACGCAGGTGGTGGCGTCCCGCATGACGCAATGAAGGAGAGAGGGGGAATCCCCTGCACACCCTGCACAGTCGGGTGTAGGTAGGTCACAGCCGCTTGACACTCCTACGACCTTCAACGTTCAACCAGATACACGATTTTCCCGCCATTAATAACAAAGATAACCTCGTTGATATTTGACAGCTACTTACGGCTAAAACAGCTCGAATCGAAATGATAGTAAACAAAAATAGTTTGGACAAGGTTTGGGCTTCAGTCTGACGTAGTGCTGGGGTATAGTCGCCGTCCCAATCCGCTGAGCCACGTTCACACTAAATAAAAGTCTAGAGATAACTGTAGGCAACTGTTTCTCTTTATCAACGTTCTTTTTCCTTAATAAAAAAAAACAAACTTCTAGAACGTCGCAACGAAAGAATATACTCTCTGAAAATCTCGTCTAATCACGGTTAGCCGAGACTTCATTGTCAAAAGTTGCGAAATATATCCCCCAACGTTGAATCCGGGCATTAACATCGCACTGTTAGGTGAGCTGACGTACTTCCGGTACATGTGACACTTCCATTATGTGAAATGTATCGGTGTTGCAAAGGAGACAAACAAGTCTAGTGAGCGTAAGAATTATATTTTGGTCCAACAGGAAAATGTATGAGCCCAAACAATAATCATTTTAGTAGGTAATAACAGCATTGTGCATCATCCGCCGACAAAGACTGAACTACTCACCAATTATTTGCGTCAAAGCACTCAAGACAACGAGTAGAATTTGTAATCCAAGCAGCTGTACTTTCTTGTTGCTATGCAGCGCCAAAAGTTTGCAACAAAAGTACACAAGGGTACCTGACGATGATTTTCAAACTCGACAAACTGCTGCAGCTTGTCTGTGCCTGTAGACGGGTACACGTGCAATGAAGTGTGTGGTCGTATCACGGGAGGAGACGACGCTTCCTTTGACTAAAGGTCGGTAGGCCTGCTGCCTTCTTCTCGTCGTCTGCTCGTCACGCATCGATGCACAGGGTCGGAGGTCAAGCTCCCCCTCCCCCATAATCAAATCAACGTGATACCGCGAACAAGATGCAGCAGATCCCTTCACCCCTTCTTCTAAACAAAGTCGTACCTGTTCTGTTTGGCGATGGGTGAAGGAGTGAGGTGTTAGTTCCTCAGGTAAGTATATTGTTCTCTCACTCACACACTCATTGTACCAGTCTGGTTTAGCATACTTTCTGTCTTTACGGCAAGGGTCGGGATGTGAAGATAGCTATTCCTCCTATTAGATTAAAATAAAATAGTTGCTATTGTTCGTATGTGCGCGTAGTTTTTAATGTTTCTAATGAATGATTGTAGCGGTCATCAAAGCATTTTTTTTCTCCACAAACTTTGTCCTCCTCGGTTACAAAATTAAGGAAGGGGCAGAGGACCTTTCAAAGCGTGAAATTCCGGAAGGTGTGCACTTACCCAGCACGTCCTCCATGCAGTGTCATTACCCGGCCACCAAAAGACTGCCCTTCACAACACAACAATGAAACTCAGCCACCAGAACCATGCACGTCACGTCTGCCTGTGAAAAAATAAACTATGCCAGACAATAGCCCCCTGTATGGAACACACATAACACTTAAGGAGAGAAGCCCCCCGCCATGGGTTCGGCTCGTCAATCTCATCAAAGTACGCATGCGCATTGTAGCGTCTGCGGCCAAAGGGTTTAGTACCGGATCCTGGCGGTCCCAGAAACTGGCGGCCAAAAAGCTTTCTGGCACAATGTTCACACGGCCGCTAAAAGCATCAAAGCCGGCCGTAAAGGCGTCCACTCGGCCAGCGACTTCCACCCACCCATCCATCCATCCAGCCACCCACTCACCGCCACCTCCTCCTGCCTGCAGCCAAGCGCGAGTGGACAGCGCGTGAGAGAACTGGCAAGACGCCTGTATCGGCGCGTGACCACATTAGTGAGGACCTGCCTAACGATTCTTGGGTTGGTGGGGTGGGTGTGGGGTGGAGGAACGGGTGGGAGCCAATGCCTTTGACATCGATTGGAGGCTAGTTCTTGATCCGACCTCGTAACCGTGGCGTTTCTTTGAAGCAGCAAGTAATCGACAATTCGACAAGTAGTAGTGGCCTGCCATCCACCCACCCCACAAAAATGCTTCTCTCTCTCTCACACACACGCACAAACACGCACACACAAACACGCATGCACGGAAGCCAAGAGTACATCACCAGGGGTTGTGGGGAGGAGGAGATGTCCCCATCTGTCTCGTATCTGAATCGTGAAACCACTTCAACCTTTCCCTCATTTTCTCAGTCGGCAATTTTACTGGACTCGTCTACCCTGGGTGCAATCTCGATTTACGACCGTGCAGGAGTCGCGCTGCGGGCATTATAAAGTTCTACTTAGCACCAGACTTACAGCCTCTCTGTGAGAGTCAGCCAGTAGACAACTTACTCCGCTTTTCTTCTCACAACCGATTTTTTTTATATATAAAACCGGCAAGTGTTCACAATGGCGCCTCTAGATGTGCAGCAGAGCCACTAAAAAAAAAAAAAAAAGGGAGAGAGAGAACTAAAGAGTTCAGTCCAAGGAGCACCTTATTGTAAAACAAATTTCCCCTTTCTTCTCATCTCGCATCTCGGATCGTAAATCCGAAAGGAGTGGGACTGCTACCATAATGGGTTACGATACTGCCCACAGAAGTCGAGACTTGGTGAGGCCACTTATTTTTCAGTTTTTCTCTGCCTTACACAGCAAAACACTTTCACCTCCTTGTGACGCAAGGGGAGAAGTCTTTGATCCTCCCGACGCCTTTCCGCCTCCACTTCCACTCAGCTGCTTTTCTTCTTTCTCCTCCATCTCACCCTCTCCTACCCGCTCCCCCCACCACTACCACCACCTTCCTTCCTTCCTTCCTTCTCTCCTGACGAACGATTTTCCGTGTATTAAACAGCATTTTGTCGGTGATAAGAGGCGGCTTTTGACAAGAAAAGCGCTGCGAATAAGCCGGGAAATAATTCCCAGATTTATCCGCTATTGATTAAATGTCATCAACATAATAAAAGCACAGCTTGACAAATTATTTTTCTTCGCTTTTAAACGGTGTAAGAGTTCTTGAGGGGCATGCGCGAACACACGAACACACACGAACACACACACAGATGCACGTTCTTGAAGACCAAGATGCAAAACTAAGTTTTCAGGATGACAGGACAGCTGAAAACATTGTCCTGCCTGGCATGAAACAAAGGGTCCTACTCGGTGCGACCTAACAACACAAAGATGGAGGAATATGGAGGAAAAAAACTTGTATTTGTGATGCCTGTAAGCCAGTTTGATCTCATCGTAAAACATCGCCATGCGATGCCAGGATTATCGAACAACGATGCTCATGCAATTTAAAGTGTTTATTTATTTTTTTACCAGACTCGGTGAACTGTGCAGAAAACATAAAACTGGAGGCGAAGTGCTGGCAGAAGGAGAGGACATGGCTAACGACTTCGAACCTCAACATCGCCGTCCGCTAGAGGGCGCTCGCCGGCCGTGCGTGGCATCGTCACTCAGGTGAAGCGGGCCGTTGGGCCGCGCACCAGGCTGCAGCCGTTGGATAAAAGCTAATTCTGTAGGAAGTTCCCAGGTGCTCAATGACCCGATAGATGCTGGAGTCGGTGCAAGAGACTTTCTATGTAGGTATCATGACCGGGGGGAGTAGTCAGACAATGGTGTGCGTGAGGTCTGTAAGGTAAAGCAATGAAAATAAAAGGAAAAGAAATAAAAAGTTGCCTCCCTAGAGAATGGATTTTTATGACTTGTTGCAGAGTCTTTATCAGTGTGTGTAGGGGAGGGTATCGATCGTCAACCCCCACCCCAACCCACCCCGCAAAACACACACCTCGAGTACGGTGTGACCTCTTGAGTGCACCCTGCACTGACTCCACTCAACACTCTGAGAAGAAAAAGCAAATGATGACTTTTCATTGCATTTTACATTTTAATTACTTTCACTGTACTCTGCCCCCACCCGTAATAAAGCCAAGGGGCGCAATGATGGCCTATCGCGAGGTCGGTACCTTAGTAAGTGGTTGTAGTCCATATTTGCACAAAAACAAACAAGAGTTTTGATCGTCATGTCATCTCAATCATCTGCATCCTCTTAGTGTCTATTCCTACCCAGCAATGCTGACAGTTTTGTGTCTTTTGCTAGAGTCAATGCCACTAAACGGATTGTTGAAATGCTTCTTTTCAACATCAGCAACACAGAGACAAACAAATGCGATGAATCCTTGCTTTCGACTGAAGGCTGCGTTGTTCATCAGTTCACGGCGTCCATCGTTCTCAATCAACAGGCTGGCAGAAGTTACCTAACGACCCTGTTTACACCCTCGTCAGCCACGCCTCCTTTGTTTTCGTGCTGTTAATACTGATCTCACTGTGCGAACCTCCGCCATTGTTTCTGACAAGGAGATAATGAGGACACATTTGCTGGGGAAAAAAAAAGAGGACTCTAGTTTTGAAGTCTCTTAACAGAAAGACTCATGTTCAAAAAATTGAAAAGGTATTTGGTTGTCAGAAAAAAAAAATAGAAAAACATTCCACTGGTCATGTTTATCCTGTCCTTAACAGGCTGAAATCATATTCATCTGCGTTAAAAATGGAATTCATGTTGACTATGCAAGGTTTGCAACGAGGTTTTACCCAAATGGAAAGTCACGTGGCTATTCAGTTACAGGCCATTGTTGTGGCACCGAGCAGTGGACCGTGGACCACAACCACCATAATTTGTATGGGGTCAGGTATTGGATTGTCGGTGACCTCGAGTGCGGCAGTTTATGCTTTGTTGACCCCCGGGTAAAGGTGAGGGTGACAAGAGGTTGTTGACCAGTCCGAGCACAAAGTCTGTGACGAGACAGCACGCACGCCCAGACTTGTTTAAAGGGTAGCAACGATCGGGTATCAAGATCAGTGGATCGTGAAGGTGCGAAGACGACCATAAAGTCTTCAAGTCAGCGATGTGTTGCGGCTTTGACGAAGGGTTACTGTCGGGTAGTGGTATACAGACTGTACCTAAAGGTGCAAAGGACACGTAGTAATATCAGGCTGCAGTCAGCAGGGTTAAATACCAGCTATCTGTGAAGCTGCTCTTGAGACAATGGGATTACATTCAACTCCCCGTATCGTTGTAATATGAAAAAAAAAAGAATTTGGAATCATCAAGCCTACAATGTCGTTTTTCGCGAAAATTCAACTTATCTCTCTTCTTTTCCATTGAATTCGATTTCGGTAACAATACGAAAGCACTCTTCTCTAAGCCTTCCATCACTTTTCACAGTAGGAACCAGACATCCTCCGATCTGAGGCGAACATCCAGTATATACGCCATCAAAGAAAAACAACCAATGAAAAGACTCTCCTCAACCATCAATAACCAATCAGCGCGCCGGGCTAGCCGGGCTGGAGGGCCCGGATCATCATGGCGGTATGAAACAAAACCAGATTTGGCGCTTAACATGGCCGACAGTGTGCTGGCGGTCTACTTTCTTTTGATCGCGTGCTGCAAGCAATTTGTCCCGAAACAACAGAGTCCCAGACATCAAATATTGGTGTGGCCGTCTCATCAAAATGCCGTCATCACTAGGTAGGCCATGCTGTGTGCAATCGTCGAAGACCGTCATCATCGTCTCGGAGGAGGCTCACGGACAGCAAACACCGAGTTCCTAGACCTTCAATTGTTGCTTATGAACGTGTAGCTCTGCGGTCAGGAAACGGATGACTCCGACTTCCCGAGTGCAGATAAAGGAGAAATATTTTCAGGTGGGGTGGGCACCAAGCTGAGACAGAATTACATCAAGAACGGCGTGTGTGTGAAAGGGAGAGAAAGAGAGGATGGGGTGGAGGGACCGGGAAAGAAGTTTCTTTTTTCTTTGTTTCCTCTCTCTCTCTCACACACACACACTGCTCGCTCGCTGCAATTTAACAAGCCACGTCAAGGAAACCTGCAAACTAATCGATAAAGGATTTCTTTTATCAAACATCAGCGATCAATAAGTGACTCGGCAGGCCCAAACTGATGTTTCGCCCTGCCCAGGCCTGGTGGTATCAGATGGTCGCATCAGCTGCAGATTGTGCAGCAGCGCATCCCAAACGGCTGAGGCTGTACGGGATGTGAATGTGCCCGGTATCAGCAGCAGATTTATTTCCACTGCACGCGCTGTGAGAGTTCCCATGAGCCAGTGATCGACACAACATCACCAGTGATGATGACCAAGTGGCTGTCCCCCCTACTTAACTCTTTACAACTTTATCAAATACGGGTAATCTCTAAACCCTCGACTATTGAGCAAGAAACTCGAGAAGGGTTAAAGGAGTCAAGTGGAAGCGAATTTTGTTGGCTATATGAGACTGTTTGAAAATTTATTTTAAAAAGGAATATCAAGTAAATATCTGACAAACATATACTCCACAAGGTCTATGCCCTTTAACCCCGAGACCAGCCGATTCCTCAAGTGTGATTAAGAGCGTTTACTACCCTTAGACGGCTTAGAGGTAAGTTAACCATATAAAAGAAACTTGTGTATCAGTTGTGTATCACAAATGCTTCAATTTCAAAATTAAAGAAGCATGAAATCGATGATGAGCTCGGGACGATCTGGCTGTGATTAAAAAATGAGGTGGGAGGAGGAGAAGGAGGCGCTGTCAATGGCGATCATTTCCCTTAATACCAGAGTTCACAAACAGCCTGAATGAGCCACACAGACCCTGTGCGCTTATTGGTCAAGCAAGCAATTCTTGTCAAAGGTCAGACTTCAGAAAAGGGTCTTATCCTTTCATTCTTCATTCCTTCCTTGAGGTTCAAGAAAAATAAAAACAAATCCCAGATTTGCAGTGGCTTATAAATCTCCCTAAGCGAGTAAGCACCACGCACATCTTACCTGTCCCTCCGAGATCCGACCTGCCATTCAGTCTCAGAAGAGAAAGAGGGAATAAACCCACTGACTACAGACAGCTGTCCCTGTAGACTGTAAATCATAACGGAGCTGCACAGAGTGTAACGAGCAAAATTTTCTCTCCGGCTGAGCTTTGCAGTTATCTTTCTTGACCTAATTTTATTTTGTACCAAAAGAAACAAACCCTGAACTAATTACCTGAACATGTTCCGCGGTGAACTCCTAGTGGGAACAAGATGGAGGACGACCCTTCATTTCCAGTTTGTTTCTTTTGATATATTGTGTGATTCTGCTCCTGCATTCTCCTGTCACTGCCGAGACAAAGACACTGCATTTACCTCGGTAATATTTGCTTTCTTGACCAGCATCTTGAGGATGAATGGCAGCAACCATTAAGGAAGGTAATGTCTCCCAAACGATTAAATCTTTCGACAAATACATTTTCTTTTAAAAAAAAATAATAAAATAAAGCTGCGCAAGTAGCAGCATACAAATTTTATGAACCTGGAGACATCATTCCATGCTCCACGGCAGCAAATCGGCCCCAGGTGAGATGAGTTGGCTAAACCAAGAGGATCTCGACCCTTCCCCCTCCTACTCCATCTACTTCCCCCGAAACCCTTCTTGCTCCAGCGAGTTCTTCACAGAAACTCTGAGAGAGACAGAAAGACAGAGACAGAGACAGGGAGAGGTGAAGCGGGACGGTGGGGGTGGGGATGTACAAGACAAACAGAGCGAGAGCCGAGTTACTTCCCATTATTCTGGCTCGATGCGACTCGGTCCTGAAATTTTGTTCCTTTGTTTTCTTTCAGGGTCTGGCAGTCTGTGCTAGAGAACAGAAAAATAGCCTTATAATCGCTGTGCTGTTGTGACCGTTGTTCACAAAGGAAAATTAGACTTTAATGTCGGGTTAAGGCGCACAGTAAGTTTGACATGCTGTTCGAACACGCATGAACACGCATCGGCATGCGCGCGCGAGCTCGGGTCATGGGAGTGTCAGTCTGAAGAAACATTATCAGCCGAGAGAGAGGTCTTTGTAGCACTCAGCTCACAACCTAATAAAAATCTCGCGAAAATATCTGAAATACCTGGATGGTATACCTTCGTATCTTCTAACCGAATCTCTTTCACCTCATTATTCTACCCGTAAACTCAGCCCTAACCCATCCTCGCCAGTGTTCTACCCTAGCTCTAGCTAAACCCTTACCCGGTCATTTACTACCTGCAAACCTAGCTATAACTATACCCCACCCAAGAAAACTATCCTTCGTCATAGCCACAACCCAACCTTGCCAACCTGTAATCTGATCCAGGATACACGTGTACACACGCACATACAAACTAATGACAACGCACTTGATGGAAGCATCAGAATGTTTTGCCAAGCATCTGAAACGCACGACAAAAAACTAAAAAAACACCAAAAAACCCACCGTTGGACAGTCAAAACTTTCAGAACTTTTGTCTCACTGCATATTGCAACACGGACCCGATAGAAACAGCATACCCGGACCTTCCACCCCGCCACCGAACCCTAAACTGAACAGAACAAAAGCGCCATTAACGCAGCAAAACGGAAAACAAAATGAAGTGGCCTCTCCTTGCCGCTGTTCTTTTTTCTCTCGTTTTGTGTGTGTTTTGTGATGAGGCCTGAGCTTCAAACGCCGTGAGAGACATTCATTAAATATTGACACTGCCAGCGAACAACCTCGGAGGGGGATGTGGGGTGGGGAGGATGGAGAATTTTTTTAGAAAAAAAAAAAAACACTGTTTGGGCGCGTGCCACGTGGCACGTGAGGCAACGTAACGGAAGCAGACGAGTGGGGACAGAAGCTCGTGCGCCCCGTTCGCTGGCCACTTTTTTTTTTAGTCCCCCTGTTCGTTTTCGGCTTCCGGATGAGAAAAACTGAAAAAAAAGAGGAGCCTGAGGGAGATATGAATGGCGGTCGTAATGAAGTATAGGACTGCGGGATTGCCTGTGAATGAGTTTGTGAACAGATTTTGTTCGCTGTTTGGAAATGAGGAAGGGGGGATGATAAACTGAACAGAAAAAAAAGAGGACAAGCACGTGCTTCTATTTGTGAGTGCGTGTGTGGATGTGTGTAGGGGTGCCCCCTGCGCGTCCGTTCGGGGAAAGGGTGGGGAAGGGGTACCTGGGATAGGCCGGGGGTGAGGCAGCGCCCTGGAAGCAGGGATTTTGTGTCTGTCTTGCGTCAATTTTTCGGAAACGTGACAGTTTTAAAAAGACTTGCTCTGTGCAGTCAATCGGCAAGTCTCGCGGTCTGCTCCTGTCTAAAAGGGAAAAACGAAAATCGAAAGTGTTCCCAACTTCGCAAATAGCAACGGGAGTGAAGACAACATTCAGCGATCGCCATCTTGCACAAAATCCCTCCCTCACTTTCCAACCTCCTCCTCCTTCACCTCCACCATCACCTCCACCACCACCACCCCAAAGTCCTGTGACTCAGAGGTCTCCAGCCAAGCGTCGAAGCGAGAGATTAGCAGTCATCTGTTTCCTCACAGTGACACATGTTACACTGGGTCCTGCATCAAAAGGTTTCTTGTCACAAAACCCAGACCCGCGTGATCGAGAACCGCGGGAGAAAAAAATTCTTGGAAAGCGAACAAATCTATGCGATCAGCAATTGGATATCCATTCCGAGTTTTTAATGGCTACTTGTCTCGCGCCCATCAAGCGAAATGAAAAGGAATTTCAGGATTTAGTTTAAGTATGCCGATTCCTGGGGAGCCGATACTGTTATCGATGATTGAAACTTATGATGACGCCGACAGTTGAGCACTCGTCATTATTTGTAGTCGTCGTCGCTGTCACCACTAACATCATGGTGACAACTGACGATAAGGTTAGCATTTTCATGCATGTTGATAACATGGACAATCTAGTGTAGCTTAATTTGCGAGGAAATGAGTTAATCGATGAGGAGATTCCCTTCCTCACCCCATCCACCCTCCTCCTTCTCCCTCTCTCTTTCTCTCTCTCTCTCACACACACACACACACACAGATCAATAGATAACGCAGATAATAGACGCTGACGTCGATATTATCGCTGTTTTGATGACATTTGAGAGCATAATGACCGGATGAAATAGGAGGATACTGAGTTGCAGGGAGGGTTGGGGGACTGGGGTGTGCGGTGGGCGGGGAGGCCATGACGGACAGATCGTTTTAACATCTAAAGCCTCCATTAAACGTGCGTTAGTGTTCTGACGTTATCAACGGCACACCTGGCGGAGGGGAGGGTGACCGGGGAGAGGCTGCAGAGCGCGGTGCAACACCTTTGTAGGTATCGAACCCGTTGTGCAAGACTCCAGCCAACTGCTGGACTGGACATGACCTGAAACATACTTGGTGGGGAAGCTTGCTGCAAGTTTATCAATATGTTGGTGTGTGTGGAGGATTCAAACCCTGGTGGTCCGAGTGGAGGCTCCATTATACCCTGGTGGTCTGAGTGGACCATACCTTGGTGGTCAGTGCGCTCGACCGTAAAGTGAAATTACAGTGGTTCGAATCGTGTGAAAACTCATTCTATTTCCTTCTTCCCCGTTGCCCATCAAGTGTCTGTGCACAAGAAATGATTGCCTGGTTTAACATGAGAGGTAAAGGCGGAAAAAAGAAGGTTGTCTCCACCTTCCGCATACTTGACACAGTGAACCACTTACATTCACCGCCACTAGACCCATTTGTCACCAAGTTATTATTTTGTCAACATATTACCTGTCAGTATGGTACTCTTTCCAACATATTAAACGTTTCCTATGTGGAAGCATTACAAGTGCTGTTGGGAAACCGATTTCTAAAAGGTAAGATAAACAGGGAAAAAAAACAGGAAGCGAGTCCTTAAAATAATGGGACTAGAACTTCACATTTTTAACCCCAAAAGTTCTATTTTGAAAATTATGTGCCTCATCTTCTCTCGCTCTTTCCTTCTCTCTCTCACACACACATTCTCCTGTTCTCCCTCAAACACCAGCTCCTGAAAAACAACCGTAATTACCAAAAAAAAAAAGTAATAAACATGATGCTCATTTTTCCTTCAAAAGTAGCTACATTTTTCACAGAACCAGCTCCAAAAATACACGGCCACAGGGACCCGACTGCCTGCTGTTTCCAGGGCGCAGTCTGTATCGATCAACCTTAAAAGGCCCGACAGTTGCCGCCGCCACAACGTCCATCCGCCTCTCCTGGTTCCTGGCTCGTGGTTCAAGGGTTGCCCCCATCTCCACTGTTAACAAGAGAAAACTTGGAGTAAGACAGATTCACAAATCAATGGTCCCTTTTTCGGCTTTAGGTGGTGTGGGGAGGGGGAAGTGATGTAAGTAGAAACAGAAGTTGAAAGGCGCCGCGTGTTTGTGGCTGTGGGATCAATATTTGTCTTTACTCGCGGTGCAACGATACAGCCCGGCGCGCTACCACGCCAGTACCGGAAGGTTAGGAGGTTGACAGGAAGGGGCGCCATGGTAAGAGAGGTGGTGGAGACATTTCCGTGATGTCCTCGCCATTTGTAATACGGCGGGGGTAGCGGAAAATTGCGAGAATCTATATATCGATGACTGGCTTTACTCAAAAAGACGAGGAGGCTGAACGTTTAGTATGCAACATCGATACGCCGGGTGGGATGGAGATGGACTGGAGAACGGTAGGCCTGGATAGAGAAGATGACAGTTATTTTGAAATGACGACCACCCTCGCGCGTGCACGCGTACACACACACACGTGTTCGTGTAATGTTGTCCTCGTCCTGACATTTTATGAGAAATCGTGAGAAAATCCGTCATTGATGAAAACATCAGGTGTAAGAAAGTGTGACAGACAATAAATCAACAACCTTGTGTGTGGTTAGAAGCTTATAGCGACAACCAGGAGTAGTAGTAGAAGATTCTGATGTTATCATAGACAACAGCAGCTACAGTAACACCAAAGACAGCTTCGGACAATAAGGCGCTTGATAGGAACAATTAGTGAGGATAACAAACATTAGCAAATGATTAAAAGCTTCAAAAAATGTGTCTATTATCACAAGTCTTTTATTCGATAATAAATATATCTCGATGTGTAAATTATGAGGCCAGTATTTTGATTTAATACATTTTTCATTTTATTGTCTAATCATACTGTAAAAATATTTTTAATAATTTGCAATTCTTTTCCACTAGAAAATGCATCATTAGATGTCTGGTTAAGAAGGTCTCTGATATCTTTCTTTATAATTTTGTTAACTAAAACACCAGCCACAAAATCCTAATCTTTTACACGTAGAGAAATATATACACAAGGTTAGTTCACTCTCGATTTTTGTAATAGCCAATGATCCTCTTCTCAGCCTGTTCATTCTTAGCCAAACACATACTCTCGAAAGTGACTGGTGTGATTGATATTGTGGTAACAAGTTTTCCAACTTTTCGTCTAGCCCACGTCTTTATGTCCTGCTATATTTTCCTATCAACAATGGACGCCCTTTTTGTAGAAATAATTCACTTTCTTAAATAAAAGAGATTTGGAATAATATGATAATATGCCACAATTATTGAAGAGCTCTACAACCAGTGACCAGCAAGTGGAATGAATTTTCTAAGGCCGTTACTTGAAGCTTCGGACACACCGCCATAGACAAGGTAAGTACTACCTAGGTTCCGCGTGTCTAGTCTCCCCTCCTACAAATATTTTTTGAGGGAGGGCGTCGAGGGGAAGGGAGCGGTAACACCGACTAGTAAGTACTTAATTCCTCCTGCCCAGGTCACCACCGACCATTTCTGGCCAGTCGACTCACTGTTTTCGCATCGTCTCAGTCGGTAGAGCTTCAAAGCCCGCCATCTCTTGACGCGTGACAGCCGGGCTCTTCACGTCGTCACGTGGCTAACGTCGTCAGCGCCCTCCCCGTGAGTGCACGTGCTGACTGCAGCCACGCAACAGAGTATATTGAAGCTAGCCTGGGTGGCAATGATTCATTGTAAACATCGGTTGATCCACTTTGCGGCGGACAATCCACTTGGTGCGAGTAAGCAGTGTAACAGGGTCAACAATTCCAGTCTTGCCTACACAAAGACTGTTTGCGTGCAAGGCTCCCTCAGTCGGAGAGAGAGAGAGAAAGAAAAAAAAAGCCATTTTTTCACTATACGGAAATCATAGTCTAAGAAAAAAAAAATCCAATGCCTCTATAGTTTTCAAGAAAAGCCTAGACATCTAAGTATCCATGGTAAGCAAGACAAGATGCCTTTTCTTTCCTGTTGGTGTGGACCTACATCTTTCGGGCAGAGGAAGATCTTCAAAAAGGATTTGAGGATGGACTGACTGACTGAGGCAGGTTGATATACACCAAGGCAGAAAGGGACTGTCCCAACTAACAAGACTACAAAGAATCTGTCTACAGAAGCTGCATTCATTACGACCACCATCAGCAACAACACAACGGCAGCAACAGAATAAGATTCGCCTCAGAATTTCCAAGTGAAAAGGTTCGTCCCTAGTCATGCCACGGAGGCGGTCTACAATGGACTCCAGCTTGCTCCATCTGGTCCCGGCCCTCCCTGTTTTCAGCCCTAGCAACCGCGGACATTGGCCCCTTGATGGACGAGGCAGACCCACTGCAATAACTCGTCCCGGGGAATAAAAAGATTACTGCAATTGGCAGCTCAAGGTGTCCCAGTTCTGGAATGAAAAATGACTTCTTGTTCTGAAGTCGATGGCAAGTTTCTGAAGGCATCGAGGGACAGCATCATGGAGCAATGACACTGTCACACCACCCAGCCACTCATCCCCGCCCTCGAACCCTTTATGACAACCCCTTTTCCTCCCTTACCCCTCTATGGAGAGTTTGCGCATGCACGAGCGCGACCCAACAGATCGTCGGCATGGCCAGTTCATCACGGCAGGAGATTTTTTGTTTTTTGTCCATTTTTTTCTTCTATTTTGAGGTGCAAGCAAATATCGGGCCGCCGAGATACGCAATAAAGAGCACTTTTTGGCCTTAAGGGCCTCAAATCACAGGCTGATATATAGAAAGCTGGCACACTCACTCCCAACTCCACAGCTCCTCCGTGTTTACCGTGATCACCATCTCCTCCCCCAGATCATTGTGTTGAAGGGATCCAGAAATGGGATGGAAGAGATGACAAGAGCAAGGATTCCTCTTTTTTTTCTTCTTCTTCTTCTTCTTCATCACCTCTTTTTTTTTTATTTTTTGCTCTGGCCTCTCCCGTGAGAAGAGTCAGTGTCTCATCCATGCGCCTGCAGAATACTCCCCCGCTCTTTCCTTCGCGATCTGTGAAAGCCTGGGAAAGGGGTGGTAGGGTTGATCCGGGGTGGGGATGGAGGTGTTTAGATATACGCGTCGGGGTCTCTAGCCGCAGGGGCAGTAATCTCGTTACCGTCAAAATAATTTTGAAGCTGACGTGCCCTTTAGTGGCTGGTCCGTCCATCCGTCCGTCCGTCCATCGACGCTTGACGCCGCACCGTCACAGCACCAGGCCCGCTGTGCAGCAAGCCACTCTGTTGCAGGCTGCACGTTACACGATCCGCGCTGTAAGAGGATGCTGCAGCCGCATCCAGCTAGCCTGGCTCTGTCTATCATTCTCACATCTGGTCACATGATCAGGTTTATTGTCACTGTACACGTGACTGAATGAAGACAAGAGGACAGCCTTTTCATGACGCCCTTAAGGTTCCTGATTTCAATATTATTATAATGAAGATTTGTTTTGCATGACAGCCTGTGGTGCTGTGTGAAATATGTGGTCCTCAACTCAAAATATAATACGATATAATGCATGCACACCTCCACACATACAAACACCTGCTAGTAAATAGATATGAACATGCACGCGCTCACGCACGCAAATGCACGCGGAAAGTGGAATTGTGGTGGTGAGCTGACAGACACCAAGACCTCGTGTTCTCAGTTCAGAAACCATCACTCCAGACCACAGGTGACATCGTTACCAGTTGTTCCTCCTCCGTCATCAGACTATCGACCATGGCCCAGACCCTGAGCTCTTGCATCATGTTGCATCACATACCCACCCCACCTCCCCGGCGCCTTCCCGCGACCTCCACCTCATCCTGTTGGTCTTCCTCATTACCGACCTCGACAGATGAGACCGTCGTCGTCTGCTCCCCCTCCTCCTCCTCACCCCATGGGGGACTGGAACTCGGTCCTGCCAAACCTCGATCCCATGGCTGTCGCCGCTCGCATCACTATCAACATTCACTCCCCTGGACCGTGTCCTCACTTCCCACATTCCTTCATTATCCTCCCTGCACCCGGCGTGCGGCACTGCTCACTACATCAGTATAAAATGAACAGGAGCTTGTCTGAAACTGTTTACAGTGAACATCGAGCCCTCGTTCCTGTACTTCCTCTCTGGCTTTGGTCTGATGTGGGTCTGATGTTGACCAACAAACACCCAGTCAGCCCACATTTGACAAACAAAAGGTTACCGCTCGCGATTCTCAAGCATACTATCTCTAATTACATGTGATTCAAGCACACTGCCTCTAATTACTTGTGACTGTAATTACATAATTACACACGTACAGAAAAACACAAGGGTTAGTCACGATCACTGTACTCACTGTACTCAATACATGTATTACATGCAATCACTTTGATGACAAATATCGCTCCTGATTCGAGTATGCTGACATTATAAAGAGCAAATTCATTAAACCTTACTTAAAGAGTTACAGAAGAGAGAAAAAGTAGTAGAACAACAGTAGACATAACAATAAGAAACGAAAATTACTAAGAAAATTGTAAAGAAAGTTAAACAAGTTGCTCCACTCACAATCGTGTCGTTGAAGAATAGTTTTCATCCAAAATGTGAAAAAAAATGTTGCCTAAGGTGCCTGGTCACACATACCAAAGCCCCTAAGTAACATCCCCATCAGATGGCTTTTGCCTGAAGTACTTAAGCCTTTAATGTTGGATTACTTAAAGTTCTCCTTGCGGCAGCAAAGAGACTGCGGTCTGCTACACGGATCTCATTGCAAAACCCAGGATTACAAACTGCGGGGTAGAGCTGCAGAGCAAGAATAGTAAAACATGAAAGACGGACTTGATGGTGTTTTCTGTAAGTGCAAAGGGACACCAAGATTGCCAACAATCAACTCTCTCTTGTCCTGTACAAGAAAGTAAGGACCTCGCGAAGTGAAGAAACAACTATGTGTGTATCGCAATGCACGGCCATGTTATCACCTGTTTAGTAAATCTACCCCACACGCAGGAACCCTAGGCAACCCCTTACTTTTTGAAATTTATAGTGTGGTGATGTTTGTGAGGGGCTGGCGGAGCTTGAAACCTAATAAAATCAACATCGTTTGTCCGAACCGTTAGGAGAGGCATTAAGTTGGATTATACTCGGTCGTTAGGTGTGTCTGACAAGTTTATGTTGTTCCCAAACATGTTTACTGTTTATTTGTTCCCCGTTCTGTTAAGAGTCGCTTTACCTGGGGGAAAAAATACTACTCAGAAGAAACTGCGATGTACACCTGGATAATATAGTAATTAGAGGAGGAGAGGAGGGCGGAGGAGGAGGAGGTGAGGGAGATGAGCAAGAGAATCGTGTAGAGGGAGGTACCACAGCAGTCCTTATTCCTTATTCCCTTCACTTTAAACTTTGAGCCAACATGAGCTAGACAATCTCTTACCATCGGAAAAGACACCAAAGTACAAGTGTTTCACTATTTCACTGCACTGTCGCGGTTCAATAATCCTTACTTAAGTTAACCAATCAATCAAAAGATCGACAATGATATCGCTGCTCAAAGACAAGTAGAAGGCCGCGGGTAGCTAACTTCTTCGTTCAAATGTCGGGTACTCATGGGTATCACACTAGACTTTTTAATTCTGTATGAACAGAGACTGGTTCTCAGGCGGCTTGTAACCTTCTCAAGTGTCGTACTGGTAACACTCCTCGCTACTTGTCTACGTTTCCCTCGCTGTTTTTTTTAAATAAAAAAATCAAACAAACAACAGCTACAGGAGAGAAAGGTGAGGCAACAGATGCCAACGACAGCTCTAACTCCATCCCCTCCTCCCACCTGACACGAGGCTTTGGTTGCGAGGACGCAGGAAAGGACTGGGTGCGGGGTGGAAACAGGATCTACACCCGCCTTCACGCTTGGGTGGCTGGGTGTCACACTACTCTTGTCACACCCTGGCCAGGCTCACAGTTTGGGTAGGGAGGGGAGAGAGAGACGGAAGATGCGAAACCAAGAGATAGGAAACTGCCTCGACTAAATGATGCTTTAGTTTGGGACAGGTTCCTACTCCCTGTTGAACTTAGATTGTAGGTGGCTATTGATCAGGTAGACCAAGTCTGTAAGCCTTTTCTAAAAATAATCCCTGTCTAGATGACCTTTTGTTTGTTTGTGTGAGTAAAGACAGAGACTTCTATAGAAAGCTCTCCGCTGTGTCATCAAATTGTAAAGTCAGTTTTCCGGTTACATAAAGTTCACTGCAATGAGGCATTGACAATGGACTGATGGAGCGATAAAAGAGTTTACGACAACACAGGTAAACAATGTTTACACATGTGTGCAAACGGTCCGCGTGGATTCGGGTGGAATTTAAAGGCACCCGACATTCACTCGTCATTAATGTGGGTAGGGAGAGAGGTGATCTGCTTTTTACCTTTCGAGGTCGACACATAATGACTCTCAACCTGAGAGGTGGCTCCACTGCCTTGACAGGATGTTGTTTGAAAAGGGAATGAAAGGAAACGATAAAAAGTATAAAAGCGACAGCTGGCTAAGAAAAGTAGTGCTCTCCCTTGCAGTGTCACCCCACACACACACACCCGCCAATACCAACACACACAAAGGTGGGAACAAACATCTTGACGACGAGGAAACTTTCTTCTCCATCATCGAGAAGAAGGAAAAGGTCGTGAAAGATATTCAATTGTCGCCTTTGTAAAAATAATTACACTTTTTCAAATAATTTTCAGACAACGAAGGCTGAGAAAACAGATTGCTGCCTGAGACGCATATTTTCCACCTTCCCACTCGTCCATACCAGAAGAAAAAAAATCGACACACGCTCGTATGTAGACTTGTAACAGGTGGTTTACTAGGTAATATCTTCGAAACCACACAAACAGTCTACGCTCCCCCTTCCTTTCTCCCCTCAATCTGATGAAATCAAGCGCCTGCCTGCCTGTCAGTGCTGAGATAGTCATTATCTCCTGGCAACAACCAAGACGGCCGAACGAAAGCAAAATAATTAAGAAGTTAAAAAAGAGAAGCTGGAGAATACATAGATTGCACGCTTCACAATGTAAACACTACGATACACGATATTTCTGCTGTCTCTCTCTCGGTGAGTGGATGGTTTGATGGAAAAGTGCTTCCACCTAGAGGTGATTTCGCACTATAAAGGGAGAGGTAGGAAAGGAAACCTTAGTACCCAGAGATAATCCCTTCGACATCCTGCCCTTAGGTCACAGAGTGTGCCGAGACGAGATGTGAACCCACGACATTTGACTTCAGTGGTGACAAGCGAAGTGTTCTAACCACCGCCTGCCCCAGTCTCTCCCTCTCATTCTTTTTTCTTACATATGGACGCTGCTACATGTTTTAGTTCATCGCCATTTTGCGCACAGAACGAATGGTTCGTTTGACATGCACTGACAGAAGGTCTGGCAAAAATGCTAATTGTGACATTTTAAAAATGTCATTGCACGGCCTGAAAGCTCCTCTCTTGAACGGCAAAAGGACGGGCTCTGGAATTTGACAGCCACGGCGAAGGTATGGCAGCCACAGAACGGTGCAGTCATAAGAAAATTTGTCAGGATCTATTCTTAAAATTAATTGTAATTGCTCCTCTTTAGAGGCAAACTTTTCATCGGTCTTGAGTAATGCCACCGACAGAGACCCCCATTAGCCTGACCGGTCCCCCTGCTCCTCACTCGTGGGCTCCCTCAATCATGTCCTGCTTACTTTGGCTCTCTCAATCATGTCTTGCTTACTCTGGGGCTATCTACAATTTTCCTACTACTTATCATTTGACAGGGAGGCTCGTGTTGATGAGTAAAGATGGAGTCTCTAGCATCAACTGATACTGTAGCAAGATGCTTATTATTATTGCCACGTGGGAGTAACACAAGGAAATGGCTGACCTTCCGGATGACTTGACCGGCTGTCGTGACGACACAAGTTCTGTTCAACCTCAGCAGCAGAGAGCGAGAGGGATGGGGAGAAGGTCACGTGACTTCTCTCTCGTCACAAACGCTCGACCCTCGGAGCAATGATTCATCGTCTGGCGGTCGTTGATAACTTCACGGTTAATTCCTGTGTGAAAAAGGTCTCCAACACACGTGTGTCGACTGGGTAGTCTTCTACCCCGCCCCCGCCCCACACCTTTACTCTTTCATCCCGCGCAGTTCACGCTGAATTACAAGCTCAATAATATGAATAATTTAGTGTCTTTCATCCCTGTTGCTGCCTGTGGTGAACTCTCGTGATGCCTGGAATGCCCCCGCCTTCGTAGAAGCTTGTTGTCAAACAGGATATCAAATGTCAACACATGACCACTTATTTATATATATATAGTCAGCTTTAAAGTTTATGATTTTGTTCTGTTGTTTTTCTATTTTTTTTTAACTTACAATGCTAACTATACACAGTAATAAACCTTCAGGGGTGAGCTTTATAAGCTCATGCGGTTAGTGATCTTCACGCTGCTTGCCCTAATATTCTTTTATGATAAAACATCAATAGTTTGTGAGGGCCAGATGTTACCTTTCCACACGGGGGTACTACCCACACCCCACCACTACCACCACCACCACCACCACCACCACCACCACAACCACCATCTTCCACCACATCGACAGATGACGCGCTAATATTTAGAGTTCGACCTCACTGGAGTGAACTGCAGTCACGACTAACGGACGCCGAGGACCAAAAAACAATCAGCTGGAGGGGAGTGAAGCCCATGAAAACATGAAAGAAACCAATCTTCAGAAATGAAATCAAAGCATGTAGCCCGTCACCTCTTGCAGTCGGATGTAACCACAAGGGTTGGGTAGGGGCACGGCTGCTTTTCCTTGTGGGAGACAGACCGAACGAGCAAACTCAGTGAGTACAGGCGCCTACCCCTATTCCACACCCCAATTAATCATTTTTTTCCCTGTTTATTTTTCCTTATGAATTTTTTTTTCTCCGAGACAGCCATCGTGTTCACTGGTTTTGTCTCAGCATCGACAGGAAACTGAAGTCTTTTGATAACCAGCTGCTTGATAAGCCGCCAGTGACTCTTCAAACAAACTTTACATGCCGAAGTAGGTTACAAACGGTCATCCGGGTAGATCGAGGCTTGTGTCTGGTGGAGTCTTGTGCCGGGGTAGTCAAGCCACCCGCTGCAGCCCGACGTGTTACATAGATACAAGGTGGACTTGGGGACTGCACGCCATCAGTGACAGGAGGAACCCCAGAAGGAATCGGCAGGAATCAGGCGACGAGTAACGGGAGTGAGTGGTCAGAGGCTGTGGTGTTCCACGCAGACTGATGATATGCATCACAGACTAGCAGAAGGCTTGGAGGTCGGGCGAGAGGAGGATGGAGCAAGAATGTTGATTTTTATTTACCTCAAGGAACAGTAGCGCAAGACTATATCTCCCCCAACCAACGGTAATGGAGACAAAATTATAGTAATCGAGTTTCATGGACGATAACAAAACGTGGGCACATACTTTGATTTACTTCCCCTGCTCTCTCTCTCTCTCACCAATGTGACAATTCAAGTTATTACTAGTCTCAAATGATTAGTCATGCATGTACACCCTAACCCTTCTTCTCTGTGTGTGTGTTGGTGTGTGTGTGTTGGTGTGTGTGTGTTGGTGTGTGTGTGTTGGTGTGTGTGTGTTGGTGTGTGTTTGTGTGTTTGTGTGTGTGTGTGTTGGGGTGTGTGTTTGTGTGTGTGTTCGTGCTACACACCACGCCCTGTACAGATGTACGAAGCTGTGTGACTCGGTCCCGACTGCCAGGAAGCAGATGTCACACCACCGTGCTTCATAATGGCGTTACCAGGTATTTGACATGTCATCCGTGCACAGCCCCTTCAAAGTCACAGATCGATCTAAAAAAGCCGCGAGCCTCCTCTAATCAGCTTTACGTGCATGAGCCAGAATTTCCCGCCACTTTCACCAGCCTGTGGAGAGAGAGAGAAAGAACAATTGTACAAGCCCCAAAACCCTGAACTTCTCGACAGCACGACCCCCTACCCGGTTTCCTCCAAACACAACAACAAACTGACAATCGTGTTTTGGGGGTTTTTTCTATTGTTTTTCAAATGAACTGGGAAGGTGGAAAGAGGTGAGGCAAGCCCCTAAAGGTGGCTAAGATGAGGCTGTCATCAGTTGTAAGTCGCCATTAACACGTCGAAAGTCTTATCTCTTCATTGCCCTCCATCCCGCCAGACGACAGTGGTTCGACTGGTTCAAGCACTCAGGATCGCTCGCACCAAACGGTCAAAGATCCTGGAAAGTTCACGCCGTTGTGTAAATGCAATCGACTTGCATTCATCTACAAGTAAGATGATGTGGACAACTGTCATTGGTTGTCGATGGGTGTCATCAAAGCGGAAGACAAGCTGCCTTCAAGCAACTGCTACTTTCGCTTAGTTGAGGATGGTGATGGTGATCTTGTTGATGATGATGATGATTGTTATTATGCTTATTATGTTTTGTTTTAAGACTGATTAGACTTTACTGCTGTAAGAATGTTTATGCTGAAATAAAAGTAGATATGATATAAACAGAATCTGTACGAAGAACGCTAAGAGAAAAAAAACTCAATTATGCCTCCCTTCAACATTTAAACAACAAAAATAAATAGAAACAAAGAAAAGAGACAATAATGACACGCAAGAGTGGAATGAAAGAGGAGAAATGAGAAGAAGAAAAAAAAAATCCTGGGGGTGGATGAGAGCGCGATTGCCTGTCGGTCAGTTTGGTGAATAGAGTATAACAGTATATATGACACCCTCGCAGTTGTCAATGCGTAACCCTGGTAACGACAGGATCTTAGCTCAGTTTTCTTTATCTCATTAGACCACGAGGTGCTGACCAGTTGATGTTCTAAGCATTGTGACAGGACGATGCTGCTTCAGGCTGATGTCCATTTGGTAATTACAAAGAGAATGTACAGTCTAATCTAACTAACCTCAACAAGTCAACAAGTTGACTTTCTCATTCTCTCACTCTCTTAATAACTGGAAAATTCCTCTCTCTCTCACACACACACACACAGATGAACAGAGCTGGAAAGAGCTGAGACATTAAAACGAAGAAAAAGCGGGTACCCAGACAAATTTTGACGAACTAAGGGACGCAACTTGCGAGCGAGCGCGTAAACAAAGAACGGACGTACCTGTCGGCCTGCAGCGTCTGTCGTCTGAAACAAGGGTCGAGGTGGACACCCGCTTTAAAGACGACTTCACCTGCTGATCGACGCCGATAGCGCCTTGGTCGACCTCGTCCCTTTCATCCTCCTCGTCGTTGCCCGTCTACACCGGCGAGCAAAAGCCACAAGGAACACGTAGGCACACTCCTCCCCCCACCACCGTTCACACCGCTTTTGTCTACAGGTGTGCAAGGTGTGCGGAAAACGGGGCCGCCAAGCGTTTTGCCGCGTGCCGCCTACCTGTCAGCAGGCCGATCGGCGGAGTGCAGCCAGTGGGTCCTCGTGCTGGCGGATGATGCGGCATCAACGGAGGGGCTGGCGATGGCGATGGCGGCGGCGGTGGCGGCGGCGACGGCGACCACCACCACGCAACGCCGGTTGCTAGGCTGGTTGGTGGCGGTCACAGGACCCTCAAGCACAGCACACAATCAGTTCTGATCTTCTTCCTCCACTCTACTCTCCACCATCAGACACCAAGCAGGTGAGTTCGTTGGAATAAATATCTTCAGTCTGCATCAACTGCGATGTCTGTTTGAAATTTGATTCCTGTTTCCCAAGTTTCTCTTCTCTTCTTTATTTTTTTCTTCTTTCTTCCCCACACAACTTGCTCGTAGCGTCTGACAATTTCCGCACCACGAGTTCTCCTCGCTTGTCGCGCGTGGCACGTGGGTAGGGGTGGATGGGTGGGTAGTCGGGTGGGAGGTAAAGGTCGACAACTCTGACGTTATCACATTTTTCTTTTTTTGTTGACGGCGGTCAAGGGTAGGCAAGGAGGACTGATGGTGGTTGTGCTGGGAGGTGGGGTGGGGAGTACAGAAATGGAGGTGCGGGGTGTGGGGTGGGGAAAAATGTCCGTTATTCCTTCAAGACGATCGTGCCGTCGAAAGTCACACACCTAATCCACAGTCCGATTGGTGAACAGTCATCACTTGCCTTTCGCCTTGAACCACAAAAGCACCGCGGACACCAGAGGTCCCCTCGCCACCCGGTGTTCTTTGCGCACACGCACCCGCGCACACCGTCACAGGCACACACGCGCACGCACGCACGCGCGCGCAACCGCCATGCGGCATGGAGCACGGCACGGAGAGATGGAGACAAGAGAGAGGCAAGGTGCCCACGTGCTCGCCCTTCTCTCGCTCTGCCTCGCGCAGTCACCTGCCAGCTGCCGGCCCAAGCTCCGCCCCCTCATCTGTCAAGGTCAGAAAGTGGGCGGGGTTTCTCAGCCAATCCGGGAAGTCCACTTTGCTGTAACTGTGAGTAGGATGTTAAAGGGCCCACGCTCCTGTGATGAGGGTGCGTGGGAAACGGATGATGGTGGTGAATGCGTTCGTTGTTGGATTATTTTTTTAGTTTTTATTGGTTGACTGCGGTATCCCAGAGGATGATGAAATACAGAAGTTGTAAACGTCCAATATTTACTCATGAAATAAACTGTAGGATGTTGTAATTAAGGGCTCGGAGGATGGGTCGTTAATCAGAAAATCTGTATCCGTGGGTACGATGTCACACATACACATATATATCTATAAATCACTCCCTCACACACACACACACCTTTAAGAAAATGCGTAGTCAACAATGTTTGCTGGTTTTGAGAGATGTTGATAAAAGACAGTTTGGGTTGACAAAATTTTAAGTCGCAACTGGAATGTTCCCAGAGCCTGCGACCATCCCGGCGAGATGAAGGTTTGGTATGATGAGACACTGTGAGAACATCACAAGTGAAACATCTCTCTCTCTCCATGCATGTCTGTGCGCGCCTGACTGTATTTCTTGGTGTACACAGTTTATTTTGCCAGAGAAAGAAGACCCTCCCACACTGTTATCCTCCACTGAACAAGTCACATGACACGACTGACTAAACACTATAATTTATTGTTTGATGACATCCTTCATTCTAGACCCTTTAAATGGAGATTTCTCTTCCAAACTGACATATGTCCACATATACCCACGCATAGACTACTTCAAACAGACTTGGTAACACACACACACAAACACACATTGATGCATCAACACTTGAAAACCCACCACTGTACGGCAAATGGCTGTCTGACTGACGCATTTTGCAATATAACAACCTGTAATATTCCCTCCATTTCATACACTCAGGCTTATATTTGTTCAGACGCTATATAATTTCTGAGGCAGACGACCGTCAGTAATGGCGACAATTTGAGGCGACGCGGGCGGAACCACACAGGAACAAACAAGGACAGTCATACAAGGGAGACTACCGAGACATCGGCTCCAGCGGGAGAAGGGAAGTAATTATTAACTGTTCCTATTATCTTCCCCCTCCTCCTCCCGCGCGTGCTAGACTGTTTGACAATGGACTGCTTAGTGTGGTTTATTTTCTCATGTGATAGTGCAGGAATAAACAGAGAAAATATTTACAGCACCAAGCAGTACACAAAAGAATGACCGCTCACCTCACAGTCCGTACGTGCTGTGTCACGTGACATACCCAGTTGATGTGAAGAGTTATATAGAAGCGGAAGAGAGAAATCAGCATCGTGCACTTGTGTATGACTCACTACATCTAGGTGTAATAGCCTGAACTGCAGTGTATGGCAAAGCTACATATTCAGACTTGCCGGTTAATTATTCTCGAATGTAAAATATCCGCACAGAAATGCTGAGAGCCAGGTCAGAGACCTCCATTTTATACACACATTTATTCCACGCTGAGTACAGAGAGACCTGAGTCACCTGTAGAGATGTGTCTTATATAGCGATGTCATAAACTGTTCTGTAAACTGTCATTTCACCTACTGTACTGTACAGGTGTGTCAGCAGGTGTAGTATAGAGATGACATCTGCGTCGTATAGAGGTGTGCAAGCAGTTACACCGACCAGGCATAGTGCCGTCTGTACTGTCTTGAGAGGACTGTTCAGAGACATATTTTTCACTATATAGTAATATATCATACGATGTATTACATAATATTAGCATAGTAATATATCATACGAGGTATTACATAACACATGTAACAACAGTTGCACAGAAGCAAAGGAAACTTTTGACCTACCTGAGAGGCGTCCTCCAACTTACAGGACTCAAGGCATACCCGACACAAAAGTAGTTGATATAGAAAGGGAAAATGACTTGACTAGTCTACAATAATATTCAGCATAGAAATTATTTTACTTGCGCAAACGATACCAAGCGGGGGTTGGGGCGGATGTTATGGTATCGTGTTCACGAACTCCTAGAAAGATAAGACGATTCAAAAACTGACAAAGCCGGGTGGATGTACCGAACACAGGAGAAAGAATTAAAGGGAAAGGTGATCGGTGATGTGGGATTAAACGGGTATGGAGCACGACTGTTCCTAAGACTGCTCCTTGCACGTGCGCATCGCACTTTGCACGCAATGACGTTAATGACACCTGTGATGACGTAGTATAAACACAGTCATGCGTAGTTGTACAAACATATATAAAATCATGGTTACACGTAGTCATTTATACATTCATTCATACCGTCATACATATGTACATAGTTATGCACGCACGTACGCACAAACACACACACACAAACACACACACCTACACACACACACCCCCCTACGCACAAACACAAACACCTACACACACACACGCACACAATCTGTTACAAAGGCTAAGCACAGCCAAACATCGTGATAACGATGCTCGAGAAACAGGTGGATAAGCCCGAGAACAATGAAAACATCCGGAAAGGGGAGGTAATATGCGAGTGGAAGGGAGTGTCACATCCGGCTAAAATCTCCTGACAACAACTTACTCTGATGTAACTTCCGGGCCGTGTTGCACTCGACATCACACGTGCCGCTGATTATGGCACCTGCGACAGACACCGTTATCAGAGTGAGATGTGCTGCGTCTACTGACCAGCCCGGGGTCAGCATGCACTCGGCGCCTGGCCAGTCACAGCCTCCACAGACCGACAGGGGATCACGATAACAACTTTATCAGTTTAGTGATAAAGTAAGAGTGTGTACTTTTCTCTCTTTTTCTCTCCACTTTGTATCTCCAAGTCTGATTCTTCGAAAACAAACAACGGTCACTTTTCTACTTCTCTCACACACAAAAAAACCGTTCTCGCACAGTAAGGTGGGTAATACACATGAAATAATAGAAAGTATAAAGATAGAAGACAAAAGATAGTATTCCCCCTCGCCCCTCAAAATAAAAGAAAAAAAACAATTGATGTGGAGTTGCCGACAGCTCTGGCTAGTCACGTGGTTATTTACTTGATCTTAGAGTTTTGTCGGCTCCTGCAATGCGAGCATCTCAACGCCTGGTCCCAATGTTGTTCAGCCCAACACACCAGCGTCCGGAGATCGAATCTCAGGGTGTGACGACTAAGCAGAGGTAGACGTAGAGATCAAACAAAGATGTCCGACAGAACCTTTGATAAAAGGCAGAAGGCAGAGTCAACACGTCCAGCTGTCTCTTGTCTGGAAGGGGTATGGGGTGGGTGGGGAGTGGGGAGCGGAAAGACTTGCAGAAAAATAAGACCAGCAGAGTTGTTTCGCTCGTCAGGTCAGCCGCTCGCTTGTCGACACAAACATCCTCAGCTTCCTCAGCTTCCTCATCTTTTATGTCCTGCCGATTCCCACCGAGATGTTCGTCAGCTGACAAGTTGCTGGTGTTCACTGTCGTGGAGCTTCGATGAAACATCAAGTGAATTCCGTTTTTACACCAGAGTGGAAGGCAGATTCCAGAGAATGACCAGGGAGCCATCACGGCCATCAGCAACTGATTATGATGACCACCACAATGAGATCAAACCGGAAAAAAAATTCAACATCCAGTAACTGCCAATAAAACTGTGCCCCTGTAGCTTTCACAACATTTCCCACACGTGTAGAGATTATTTGGGTGAAAAGTTCAGAATCCAATCAGGTACACACACACTATAAATATAAACTGTTCTCCGCCCCGGTTAAACTATCTGAAACGTATCGAACAAACCACAACCTTTCGAGGGTCGAGCAAAGCACGTGAGGGATTTGAATCCATTTTATAGACTATCTTTCCCGCCAGTGCTGACACCTACACTAGTCATAAAGCAAGCATCCTGTGGCGGCAGCCTGACCTCCCTTTCGACACGGACTTCATATCTATGTCGGCGTAGACGCAATGGGGTGTTTAGTGGTCGATAAGCACTGTAAACTGCCACACAAGACAGAGTTATCTGCCCTCAGCTTGATCCCTGACGAGTGTTTCACGAGTATGCTCGCCCCTGGCAGGGTGGGAGTTCGCGCTGATGGAGAGGCCAGCAAAACGTCTTCATCCGTCCCGTCGTCAAGCAGGTGTGATTGTCACGTGACACCATTTTAACACTTCTGTAAACGGGTTGATTTTTTTTTTAATTTTTAATTGTCGACTACGTCATGGTGGGTTATGGCTTGGTGGTATAGGACATGAATGTACGGCGTAAGGGTACAAGTCATGAATGTCACCAGTGTTAACAAAATATCACCGAAACAAACTAATGATCGATTATCCAGTTGGAGACTTATAAATACGGCGGCAGGTGAAAAGGACGTAAAGATCACGTGAACATCACGTCAAGATTTGGACAGAACAACAACTACCAACACCCTGTTGACTGACCACGTAATAACATGCTGCGCGTGCACGTAAAGATGGCCGACAGAAAAAGAACCCTTTCTCTTGGATTACGTCCCCGGAATCTGCAGTTGCGGCCCTTTCGATACCACGCGCGACGACGCGGGAAATCGAGCAGAAAGAGAAAGGAACTCTTGAAAAGGGTATTACTTCTTGCCTGCGGCTTCCGCTGCAGTTGCCTTCTCCTGTCTCTCCGGAAGCGAAGTGCAGTGGCAAGAGAGGGCAGCAGGCTCTGGGAGCATGCACTGGCAAGAATTTCTCGAAGGTCTGTCTCCAATTTTAGCCGAGGGCTGGTTGAAGAAAAGCGGGTCACGTGGGAACTCGCTTTCGAATCAAAGCCAGAGCTAGTGTCGGAGATGGCACAACAAACAACGCGTGTCTGGGAAGGGCATCGGAGGGAGAAGACAGCTGTAAGTATCCTCGATGAACCAGCAGACGAATATTCCTTACAGGCGTAGACATACAAAAGAAAGATGTGAGAGTGGATGGAGTTCAGTGGCAACAGAGAGATCAAGCACTGTCTTGTCAAGCGCACAAATAAACACACGGGTATGTCCACACATGCGCCACCTTATTTCTCTTTGCCGTGTGAACACACCCACACACGCGAAAATACTAAAGGAGTTCACTCGTATCTTGGTCTAGGGGTTAATTTTTTTCACACCTCAAATCCACTTAAAGGCCGGTCAAGCTGGACGATTCCTGTCTGTAGTTTTGGTCCTCCATGTAGGCCATTCCCTCCGGTCAGCTACGGAATGCTCCTCCCTGCTTCTAACTCACACAAACTCACTCATGTGTGTGGGGTGGTGTGATTTCTGAAATCTAATTAGTGTTAAAACAAACAATAATGAAGGTTCAAAACAGCGAAATATAATGTCACATCCTTTTCATTTTTGCCACTTGGTTATCTCTCTTCATCTGTTGAAAGCCACATCAGCAGTTCCATTCACATCCTCGTTTCTGATCTCACATTCCTTGACTCTGTATTTACGTGATACTTAAATGACAATGATAAAGTTTAAGAAAATAATAAAAGCTTACTCTTGTTATGAGTTTCTAGCAGAAGCAAACAATTGCTCATCATTGACACCATCTAGGAGAGAAGAGTTTTCCATCATAATGTCACAGATCATATCAAATTCTCAGTCTCTAATGTTATAACGACAATAATTTTTATTTTTGCTACGATCATTTTACCTCCGATCTCAAGTCATCCACTTTTGTCGGACACTTTCCCCTTAAAAAAAGGCGAGAGAAAATATTCTTCTGGTAGAAGTAGTGCAAACCTTTTACTCTGAAAACATTTTTAAGTGTCCCCAGATAAGGACCGATCGGTATATTGTTCTCTACAGCATCATTGCATCTTTCATGTGATAATGACTACATCTGATGAAGCTTGAATCGAACAGACTTTCATGTGATGTCTGTATTGTGCTTGATAACATAGGGAAACATATCATTGTGTGTCTGAGGCCAGTGAGACATTCTACATCCACAATTCTGGGTATGGGTGTGGACTTGCACAGTCAGTAATGCTGCTGTTCTTCAGGATACCTTGGAAGATGGTCGTTGCCGAGGTAGACAAAGAAAGATGTAGATGGTCAGACTATACAGAACTCAAAACAGGGCGAAAGTAAGGAGTCTTGTTACATCTGGGAAGATCCAAGTCCCCCAACCTCCACCCCAACCCCACCCAATGAACAGCACCGGGGGGATCAGCAAAGTCGGTCGTCAGCTGATACCAGTCAAGCGATAACTGACGAATGATGATTATGAAGCTATTGACCTCCTCTATCTGTAGTCTGTTCAGTAAATCTCTGCTGTTCTTTGTCGATACTTGTCTCCATCCCATGTGCCCCACCCTGTCAGTCTGTTGGTGAGGTCTTCTTCTCCTTTTCAGTCACTAAGCTATATCCTGAGGCCAGCCTTCAGACTAATGATGCAGTGTCCTCCGTCCGTTTTGTTCACACGGAGTTTTTCTTGGAGTGGAGTGTCTGTTGGCCATGTCGCATCTTTGTCTGCTTTCACCAGGGAGAAGGGAAGGTTCTGGAGGACGTGCTCAGACGTTTGGTCCTTCAGATGGCAGACAGACTTGTGAAGTTGCCAGTTCTTGACTCTGCGAGTTTCCTCGCATATGTGACTCGGTATAGAAACACTATCAGCTTTCCCTCAGGAAAAAATGTTAGGACAACCTACGATAGTGGGTCACATTGCAGCCTTCCTATAAGTTTTGTTCTCATGAAAATTGATATTGATGTCTAGTTGTTGTCCCCTTGATTCAAGTTTACCAGACTGTTTGTCTGTCTCGTTATTTAGGATTCAACTGAAGGCTGGTATCCATTTCAGGACAATTCGCTGCTCTTAATAGAGTCTGCGCATAAGACTGGAGAATTTATTTATTGAAATGGGCGTCCAATACCTTTTTTATGTCTATACACGATGTAGTTTAAGTATCTGATTAGAAGTCTGATTTCCGAATCTTTCCTTCTCGATAAATGTTAAAGATCGTCACAAGTCAACTGTCTAATCCATGAAATCAAATATACTGGAAATGATACCCATTTTAGCGGCACAAATGTTGTCTTGTAAGCCGATTCATGACACATTTAGGACAACAACCGTTGGCAGTCTCTCTCATGTCAGCAAAGTGGTGATGAGAAAGTACAAAACGTGATTTAGCAACAGAAAGTTGTTTACCAAATTACAAAATGATATTTTTCTGGATGCAATGAGTGCTTCTTAGAGTCCTGCTTTTATGCTCATTATTCAGGTGTAATGCCTAGTAAGCACACTCGTAATGTGAGTGTAATGCAGCGCTCTATTGGCGTTAGGTAGAAGAAGAAGGAGAAATAAAATAGTGTTTGCTTGTTTGGGTTTTTTTTTTTGGGAGGGGGTTTACTCTTTTTGATTTTCTTTTTGTGTCTCTGATTTTTCTTTCTTCTTTTTTTTTATTCCTTTATTTATTTATTAATTCCTTCTTCTCCCCCTTTTTTTTCAAATGTAAATTACACGCATTCCTCATGGCACGCATGCCCATCTGATGACCTTCCAGAAGTGAATGATTTGCTTTTAGACAGCTTATCTCGCGAGAGACTGAGGTCCAAAAAATAAGAAGCGAATTCGCAATTCTAATTCTAGAATATTAAAATTAGACTCGGGGAAACAAACGGACACGCGACATGACAAGGGGAGACAGCGCGTCATTGCCGACAACTGCTTCAACTGTGGCCGGTGTAGGACCTGCGACCACTCGAACCACTGCCTCGATTACCGCATTTCATGATATTCTTCATTAGTCGCATTTACGGTTTAAACAGATTAAAAAAAGTAACCTAGACCTGTTTGACAACACACTAACACACTAACACACACGTAAACACACACGCAAGCACTTCTATGAATATGAAAAGACAATAAACTATAAACCAATACTTGTAAACGTGCGCATCTTTTTCAAGAAGCCAGATGCAGATTTATTATCAGCATCGGACACCAAGGGAAGACGTCAACCATGTTTTATTTTTGCACGTATCCGCCAGGTGGCGACTTCCTCTCTTGTAATGACTAGGGCGACTGACCTCTTGTCCACACGCGCCTACAACCGAACCAAAGTTGATCCTCTTCGGCCGATCGTTTTGTCAGTTTAGTCATTCTGTTCAAAATAAAAGCCTTCTCTAAAAAACTAAACCTAATCCAAATCACTTAATCACAGACGTCGAGCGATAAAACATGTAGGTACCAAGATGTCCAGAAAAAAAAATAATTAAAAAAAATCCTGTATATCGAAGAAAAAAATCTATAAACAACCATTGGAATGTTCGGCAGGGCAAACAAACAAACCTTGCCCGTTTATCCAAACTAATGACCGAAAAAACAGAGACCGGCAGGAAAAAAAAGAGCGACAGATACAAATGAACAACATATCAAGAGGCACCCTGACCTCAACATGGACATGGAAGCGGGAGGCGAGAAAGGAGATAGAAAGAAAGGACAGACACGCAGCCAGACAGGCAGGCAGATTACCCGAAAGGGAAGGAGAGATGAGATGAGATAACTTTAGAATCTTCTTTCGCAAAAACTTGATCAAAACAGAGCACCGTGGATAAAGAGCAGGTCTCTTCCGTCTTACAAGCGTGATGCGATGTTGTAACCTCCCCCTTGCTTGCAGGATGGCTCCCCCGGGAACCCTGGCGACAAGGGGAGCCAATCAAAAATTTATGAAGGGAAGATGAAGGATCTGGGTGGTAAGTGCGGGCCTGCGGGTATCATGGAGGCGCTAAAAAACGGACTGAAGCGGGTTACCGGCGGACAAATCCATGTTCCAGGTTACTGACAGTGTATGACGTCACAGCTAATGACGGTTGAGGTCACGTTAAAGGTTTAGGTCACCAAGTGAATCCACTCAAACCTACCTCGTCGAAAGAGGAAGCTGGACAAAAAAAAATAAAGAAACTCGTAGCATTTGCGTTGTTTTAACATGATCCAATCAGAAGTCTGTCGGTTGGTTTGAATAGCAGTGAACAAGATATCAGCCATGACAAAAGAAAAGAAAAAAAGAACAGAAAGAAAAAAGTTTATGTTTGTAATTTCCTCGAACGGATGGCCAGACTCCGCTTACTTCGAAATAACATCTTCTGTCTTCTTTTTCGATAAGAAATTGTCGGCAGGGGAGAAAAATGCTATTTTCTGGTCTGGCAGATGTACATGGCATAGGGTTGTAAACTATCTGTAATTTGCTTTCATTTCACACTTGTATCCTCTTTCGAAGGAATAAGGAAACAGTTTTTTCGACATAACTATAACGTAATAGTGAAATAATATCACATAATAGTGAGAACCAAACAGTCATTGCTGAAAGAGTTGCGACACCCGTTACAGTTACCAAAAAAGTCAAAACACGCACGCACGCACTCACACGCACGCACGCACGCGCACTAACACATAGGCATCTTTTCTAACGCTGAGAACCTGCCACATCTGTGACATCAAGAACTCGTCACCTACTCCACGTCACAGCCACCACAATAGCTGTGTGGTGTCTGTAAGACTGTGACGTCAGACATCAAGCTCCGTTGCCCCTATCGTCTTTCACGCAATGACGTCATACAAACTAATCGAACGCTGACGCTTCATGATCACGATCGGGTGGTGGTGATGGTGGTGGTGGGAGTGATGGTGATGGAGGGAATGTATCACAACATCTCTACCAGTCATCTGCACGCGCGCCAACAATGGACGAGCATGGTCTTCGTTGTCTGCTTGTCTCCGTCGCCGTTTGGACATGCGTTTCCACTTCTGTGACGTGCACTCCATGACTGCCCCGTGTCTGAGGAAATTCCTGCTCTCACCCGATCACTCAGCGTAGACTCCGCCTCACCATGACTACCAGACTTGACTGCTGGCCTGATGCAGTCTTGTTGGGGCATGCCCGCGTTCACTATCAGCTTTTTCTGCCTTTCTCTGATTTCTGTGTTGCTATGCCTCTGTATATGTTTGTTGTTATGTTTGAGTTGTGTTTGAATTCATGCTCTGAGCATTTTGCATATAAACTTAATTTCACATTTTAAAAAATTGTTGTAACCCGCGTCAGGTCTACTGTCTACTGTACAATGGAGAAATACGCTATATAAATATGCCTTCTTCTTCCCCTCTTCCTCCTTCTCCTCCTCCTCCTTCTCCTCCTCCTCCTTCTCCTCCTCCTCCTTCTCCTCCTCCTCCTTCTCCTCCTCCTCCTTCTCCTCCTCCTCCTCCTCCTCATCATCATCATCTTTACAGACTATTCAGAAACGAATGCGTTCATGTCAGGCCTTCTCTTAAGATTCCAGACCGACGAAGGGAAGGCACTCTCGAAGCTTGATCCCAGCGTATTACGGATCGTTGGCGGGTGCAATATTTTTGCTATTCCCTGCTGTATTGTTCCCATGCCTGATTAGCCGAACGAGGGCGTTGGACTGGAAGCATCGTGACAGACTGGAATTTCTACGGAGAGCAAGTCACGACTAATATCAGTCTTGGGAAGTCTGTGCTGGCTACTTGACTAATGGCCACCCCGAGCCACGGCAGCCCACCGTCTCCAAGTTTTACTTCAAAGAACACATTACAGAGACCAATAGGAATTAAGCAACGGACAGAAATACAGCGAGGATAATGGTCTAGAGGGGAGGGAGGTCAAGGGTGGCCTGGGAGGACAACAAATTAACAAAAATCCTGTAAGACAAGAAGACATTAAAAAAGGTTTCGATGGAATATGAATGGCAAACGCAGTCTGTTAAAAAATACGAAATTAAACTCATCGACTACTTCAAGCAGCTTTCCAAGGCAACCGTTTACTACCCGGATATTACGTCTCCCAGTGACGCGTGCCATAAACAAGGATTGTTGCCCTTGCTGCAGTGATTAGCATGGGTTGTGTCGCCTGACTGCGCAACGTAGCTCACCTCGGGGCAGGCGTTGCATTCCTTTATTGACAAGAAGAGTGATGGTGTCATAATGTGCATTTCATTTTCATTTCATTTGATTTAATGCGCGAAGAAAGGGCAGGAGGGGCAGGCAACACAGTGCTGGGAGTCGGCCATTCCTGAGGTCGGAAGTCATGGACAGCGGCAATCGAACCTCAGCAACGATGGCTCGAGCCTCCTAGGGCATGGAGGTGCGTGGGACCGTGCCAACTGCTGTAGGAATATCTGCGTGCCTGCGTGAAAGTGTGTGTGTGTGTGTGAGAAAGTGGACATGGGTTGGTTCGTGCTTTAGTCTGTCTGTCTGTCCGTCCGTCCGTCCGTCCGCGCGTCCGTCTGTCTGTCTGTTTGTGTGAGTGCGTGTGAGAGAGTGTGAGACTATAGCAGACATCAAACAAACCAACAGGAGAATGAACGAATGAATGAACTGACACTCGGGTGGATTATCGTGGATGAAGGACCAGACGAGCTCTACCTCTACTTCAATCTCTTCTGACATACAGCAGCTAACATTCCTTATTTTTCAGCCTGAGCATCGTTTACTCTTCTGCGGCTTTCCAACGATGTGGAAAGATTTATAAGATACAATCTGTCAACACATTTTTAAACTATTTCTCATAAACAAAATCCCAATAACTAGCTGAATTCAGTAACTTTATAAGAATAGGTAAGTATTAATTGATCAAATGATAGTACACGAGGAACTTGGCGTGACGATGGTTGCGATTTATTCGACAAACACTGATAATTTATGGCTGTAGTCGCAACTGTCCAAAATAAAATTCTGCACCGTTTGCTTTTGAAAAGCAAAACAAAGCAAACACAAACAAATAAACTAATCAAAATAAAAACAAGGAAAAAAAATCAAGTTTGAAAAGATGAGGTAACTGTAGCCGAATACCAACTTACAAACTGGTTTTGTTTCAGGTGTTGATAAATGTGACCCTTGTTCCTTTTATAACCTCCAGGAAAAAACCCACCGCCTTCTCAAGTGGTTTCATTACTACACCTGCACAAGGGTCGAGAGAAAAACAGAATTACGAGGACAGTGAGCGCACACACACATACACAGAGCGAAGGTGTTGGGGGAAAGGAAGAGGCTAGAAAGGAAGAGAGAGAGAATGAAGAAGAGAAACGGCTAAGAAAAGATTAACAGAACGGTGAAACAGAACAAAAAAATGAAAGGAAGAAAGAAGGTCGAGGAAGGAGGAAGTAAAGTTTGCTTTCGTCACCAGCTTCAAAGAACTTGGTCCACAAGGATGTGGGAGACCAGATAAGAGATAGTAAGTATAATGACAGAAAATAAACACAGCGCGTGCAGTGTTACCAGGGCAACGGCAAGCCTCCTCCGATCGCGTGGGAGGGTGCTCCGTGTTTGCTTAGACGCAGGCCGGTCTCTGGAACCAGAAACTCCAAGACAGACAACTCATGGCCAGCTCTAGCCTTATAACACCGACATTCTTTTGTCATCATCATCTGTGAGCGGCGTTTTATAGCTTCGATATACAAAGAGAGATGTTACTGAAGGAAATGACAAGAGATAAAGTCAATTTTTAAGTGAGTATAGACTGCTACACTTCTATTGTGCCTCCAGGCATGATACCGCTCCACATTTCCATCGACACGTGTCTTCACATCTCAGCGGAAGTGACGTGCAGTTACCCACACGCCCGCGCTTTCCCAATCTAGAACTGGATAGAACCGTCTTGACCACGTGGTCCACCTGTCTGTCTCATATTCTCTCTCTTAATATCCACCCGATGGTAGGCGACAACTAGCACCTGAAAGAGGAGTCAAGCTATGAAACTACAGAAGTGTTCTTGTCTAACCGCCTACGCCGTTGTTTGGGTGGCTCTGCTACCCGGGTAGAATTTCGCACATTCCGGGCTCGCAGATTATTCATAAATTCTTCTTTTTCGGTCATTATGACGTCTTCGTCAGCTCTTTGGCTTGGAGGATGTTCGTTAAAGACACGTGACAAGACTGGTTTCAACCATCGACGTGGGCGCGAGTTATCTCGTCTGGTGTCTTTAGTACCACGAGAAGTACCTTTCATTCCTCCGTAATGTGCATCAATGAGAAATAAAGAAAAAACCACGCGTGCACCCAGGTGGGCAAAGAGGAAGAGTGAAAAGAAAACTAGTGTCGTTGGTCGATTAAAATGAGAATATATTTATTTTAGAATTAATTTTCTTTTTTCTTTTTTTCATGCGGAGAAAAGGGTTAGGAGTATTCCAGTGCATAATCAGGAGAACACAACGTCTGCTAATCCACCAGCAAGGTCGATCTCATTGTTTAAAAAAAAATCTTTTTCGCTGGAGAAATAAATTCGGCGGCTAGAGGGTATCAATTACATCTTCGTCATTGCGAAGTAATTAATTAGGAAATAGTATCGATTGCATGCAGAGGAGGTAGCAACTAATGGGTCTTGCAGATGAGGATGACTGCTTGCATGGAATTCTCTGTCTAATCTTTTGCAAGGAAACATTGAATACGTGACTATGTCTGACATATATATATATATATAACCGATTATACAATATATATAATAAGGCTTGTCAAGAGATATTGTTACTGAGGACAAAATATTTCCCACCCCACACTCTCAAACATACTTCAATCATTCTTTCACGTCGCTGAGTAGACAAAAACTGTCATTGCAATGAACAGATAAACAAAGCTGTTAGAAAGGGATTGGAAGCTAGTTGTTTACCCAATGACACTTCCGTGTTGACATTTTTCATTTTGTTTACTTTTTAACATTGTGAAATGTAAAGTTACTTGGTACTAAAGGCCAGCACTCTAAAAATTAAAGCAAACCTAACTGGAAAAAAAACCTGCGAGCTTTTGAGTTATTGATGTCTGTAATTGGAGGGCTAAGCTCGCCTTCTTTTCCAGAGAAGTGTGAGCAGACGTGACACGCGCTTCTTGAGTCCTGCGAAAATCCTCGCCAGTCAATATTTGGGAGCGACGCCCTGGGCGTTGGTGGTCTTGGTGAGTGTCGCTTCCGTCGTCAAGACGATGAACGTTTGTTGTGACACACGTGGGGATGAGGTGATACGTAGATACATTAACAGACAGGCAGGGAAGCAGACTGACTGACTGACTGACAGATAAACAAGCACGAGGGGAGGAAAACAACTAAAGGGACAACAGAGAATGCTATATGATGCGCCCCCTATAAACAAGCAAAAATCACTAAAAAAAAAGAAAAAAAAATGGAACCCAAGCACAATAAGCTCTTTAGTGTAAAACTTGGTTATAAACACGATGATTACAGCACTAATCGGTTATTGGCTCTGGAGACAACAACAAACAAATGTAGAAAGTTAAAAAAGTGTTTTTTCCTCCTTATAGAAAATACTAGGAACTAACGTTTGCGTGCGCATGCGCGTGTGTGGTGTGTGTGGAAGAGACAATGACAAAAATTTTAGTTTCTGCTTTTCTAAAGTGCACAGAACCTACTGTACAGTTGGGAGATATAGAAATTCAGGTTTTCTTTTAACTTGTTAACATCATCATCATCATCGTCGTCGTCGTCGTTATTATCCTTATTATAGACGAGAAGATTAAGTGTGGGAACTACAAATATAGGAGCTTAAAACTATTGCTAACCCTAACCCTGTCAATGAGAAAGGCGAACGAGTGGACATGATATCAGACCGACCGACCGACAGACCGACAGACAGACAAAGTCACCCTCTGGCGGCGAGAACAATGTCTGACGCTAGCACCTAAAGGCCACGCACCCTCCATCTCACTCGGTCCCAAAGCCTTGCGTAAGCTCCCCACCCGAGCACAAACATTGCAGCCCTGCACCTTCGAGTCCCCATTTCGGCCAGCTCCCAACGTTGGCCTGTGTTGCAGGACAAATCGGAGGCAGGGAGCAGCTTCCGGAAAGAGAATGATAATCTTTGTTGTGATGTATGTTCGCTCTCAGGCCTTCGCGAGATCACGTGAGTGTAAACGTTTAGGTTTGTGGGGAGGAAACTGCACGGTGCTCGAGAACTGCCGCCGCCTCCTCGTGCTTCCCGTTCAAAAGGAAGTGGTTAGAGAGGACAAGTCCGCCTCTTGCGGTAATATTTTTTCTGCGGTAAATGTTCTTTTGTACTTGAAGATGTTTTGAAGTCCTCTTCTTTGTGTTAGTTTTATTTAATTAGGACAAATGTCAAAGTAGAAGTCCTATGCAGCAGTGGTCGAAAAGGGAAGTGAGCTATGAGTGGTTCATCGTTTCCCATGGACTGAGGCCATCTCTATAAAACAGTTGAGGTACTGAGGTCATGATGACTATTTGTCCTGATGCCATCACACAGTCGATGACGAAGAAGGAAGAGGTGAACGATTTGTACGAGGACGCAGAAGATTATAATTAGCAAAAGGACACGAGGCGCAGGTCGTCGTCAAGAGAGTAGATAATGCGCACGAGGACTTGATAGAAGGCTTCACAGATTAGATAAAGGAGAAGGGTCTTTGTGAATAGGTCTTGGCGGCGTAGATAGACAGACAGAGGAGACGAACTGCGCATTGATGGGTTTAGATGGGGCTGACGGAGCACTTGATGTCACAATAAGGATACAGGGATTGGTGGTAGAGCTTTTATCTACATTTCTCTACACTTGTGTTCCGCACATTATCTGTTTCCATCGCTTTGCCACCATTCCCTTCTCTCTCTCTCTACCTGTCTGTCGTTTGGGTGTGTGTGTGTTTATTTGGTCGTTTCCTTCTCAGTGTGTGTGTTTGAATGTACGTATGCTTGTAAGGTATGTTAGGAATGGGTCTCTACGCGCACGTATATATATATATCTCCATTATATTCATATATACATATAAATCCTTAATCTCTATGTCCCTTTTAAAAAGAAATTTTCTCGGTCCCGGCGGCTGTTCAAATCCTGTCGTGGGCACACTGTTCTCTCTTTGTTTAAATGACCCGCTGCTGGTTCGTCGTTAAACACAAATTCTTCCCCCCTCCGTCAATGAGTTCTCCCCCCTGTAGTCAATACAATTCTCTCCGTCCCTCATTTCAATGCAAATAAAGAAAAAAAACTGCTTCATTTTCTCGGTTAATTAAAGGTGTCAGATTCCACGCAAAAGGGTAAAATTTCTTCATTAATTTATGTTCAAGCACTGATGAAGCATTCCACGCTTAATTAAAGGTGTCAAATTCCGCGCAAAAAAGTCTCAAGTGTTTCACTAATTTATGGCTGCTCCAGCAGGCTGGCTTGCCAGATCGATTGAGTTCGGCTTTGTTTGTTTTTGTTTTTCTGGTGGGAAGCGGGTGGGCGGCATGACACCCTCTAACCTACACACTGCGATGGTTCACTCTAATCTGTGGACTGCCAGGGTTCACTCATTCAACTGTCTTCTGCACTCGCTCACATGTGCGCCTCGTCAACCCCATCACACACATCTTCAAAATTGTCATAAACATCAGGTAAATAAACTGTTCAGTAAACCTGACCATGAAATGGGCGCCACATGTCAACAAACTGCGTAGTTGGCCAAGGGAATAAATATAACTTATCGACAAAATATAATTAACTTTCGTCTATGTTTGATAAATCAGGTGCAAGTCACGTGACCCGCACTCAGGGGTTATGCAAATCACGTGACAGCTGTGTGAACAGAGGCGCGACGCCATCGTGTTAATAAATTGTAGAATTAATAATGCATGGACTTGATCAGTTCTGGAGTGAGAGGGGGAGGGTGTGAGGTGAGACATGGAAGCAATCTAACCAGGAGGAAAAGCACACCGGTCACTACTTCAAAATAAACCCTATTGTCACATCCCCCAAAAAGCGAGAATTTTTTTATATTAGAGCTTTGCAATAAAAAAAAAAGATTATACACTATCTACATATATCAGCTGAAGCGGAAAAAACAAGACCTACAGTTTTCCTAAGATAATTTGAAACTTTGAAATGAAAAATAAAAGCATTTAAAGCTGTATCACTTTTTTTCTGTCACTCACAAAAATACACGCCTCCATCCTCCCCAACACAAACACACACACGCACGAACGATACAGGAAGGCGGCTAGAAAAGCAGAAAAATATGCCAATGAAAGAAAGACGATGGATCAGGTGGGTAGCAAAATGATTGTCCGTGATACTAGCTACCTGGGGTCAGTGTTGCATGCAGATGACCCCAGCCGAGCAGTCTCCGAAGCTATTCTTACACATCGACCATCCTCGGTATGATCTCTTAACGCATCCAAGCGTGACAGCTCGATCGTCTGCTGACACTTTTGTTTTGTTTTGTTTTGTTTTCACAACACCTCCGCCGGAAAATGATTCTCGTCTCGCAAACGAACACCGCAAATTCTTCTTGCAGGACCAAATCACCGGAACTAGGATTTTTTTTTTAAAGGGCAGGTGTCATCCAACATTCAAGACGCGTGACCACTGTGACCACGTCATCAAGTGCAGGTGTGCAGTGGATCGAATCTCTGCCCGCATCGAAGAAAAAAATCCAGCTGTCAAAGGTTTTGAGTAGTCGCATGTTCTCGCTAGTTCATACATAATGGAGTCGCAGTTATCTAGTTCATACTCGCAGACTCCGACTTTCACATTCACGGCCGGTTGTGATTATTTGGACTCAAAAATGTCAAAGGAACAAAGAAAAAAAATCTCGATAAAGACAGGACAGGTTATGCCAGCGGCATTTTAAAACACGGTGATCCATTAAGGAAAGAAAATTATGTGTCCACAGGTGAGAAAATAACTATAATCGAAATTATTTCAGAAAGCTTCTTAATGACAGTGAGTGCACCAATGGCTGAATTAATTACTAACGAATAAAGAAAAAATAAGCAGCTAATGAAAGGAGAGGGAAGGGAAAAAAAGGTTTGCAAAAATTTTTCAGGGAAACAAAGAGCTTAATTGTTTTAGTTTGATTATTTTTCTGAATTTCTCTGCTCAAATGTTTGTTGTTGACGAGTCAAACAATGTGAGAGACTGTTATTAAATCATCTTCCTTACCTTCACAGGTCAAGCTCAGAAGCTCAGAATATCTGCGAGCGGCTGTCTGGCATCCGTCGGTCGCCGGTGCTAGACCGTGGACGAGGGTAGACAGCTAGCTCCAGTCTTGTGAAGGCTCCAATCTACTGATAGAAGCAACTCCACGACACTCGCCTGACTTTTTAATCTACATTTAGAAATGCTGGACGACTCCCGAAGCATCGGTCTTGCCACGACAACTTCTTCAGAAACCAGAGAAAGAGAGAGAGAAGGGACAAAGGAATAAGGAGGGAAAATGTAAGGATGATCAGATTAGAATGTCCATCGAATACCTTCATCTCCCACCTCCACCATGCTCTCAAGAACCCCTCTCCTTTTTTTTTTTTTTTTTTTTTGCCCTACCCCCCGACCTGCCCCACTATATCACCCTCATCTCTCCACCTTTCATCGCCGCTCGTCTTCCGAGTGTTAAACAGGGCGCGGTGTTTACCCTCCCATTGACAAGGGCGACAAGCAAACAACAGAGTAACATCGACGACCCTCCCTTGTTCTCCTGGCCTGCAGTCCGAACAATGGTTTAGTGTTTAAATGGCTTTACTTTTGCCGGTGTGCTGTAGCTCTGTGCAGTCTTTGATGCGTCTTTGCAATCTTCTATGAAAGCAGAGGCGGCGCTGAGGAGAACTTCCGTTTGTCAATAAAATTAACGGCTGCAGAAGACAGACAGGGAGACAACCTTGTTACAGGAGGCTGATGTATGGGTATGCAGGCGCCAGATGCTGTCGTGCTTCTCACGTGAAGGTTGTATGTCCTCAGCATCCAAAAAAAAATAATAATTCCGCCGCCATTGTCTCCATAATTATCCTCCTCCTCCTCCTCCTCCTCCTCCTCCTCATCATCATCATCATCATCATCATCATCATTATTATTGCAAGATGAAGAAACAAAAGATAAAAGGCGTGGTAATGGAAGTCAATCTAAATATTTTTTATTTTTTATTGCAAACTTCTGTTCTTTTAAACTACATAACGTACGAGTGCACTGTGATTTATTGGATTTTAGAGAGAGAGAGAAGAATTGCTAGCTGATTGTAGTCCAGCTGACTGACAGGACTGACAGTAGAGTGACTGTCAGTAGAGAGGCTGATTGTCAGTAAACTGCTTGTTAACAGTGTAGCTGGATGTCAGTAGATTAGTTGTCTGCCAGTAGAGTGACACTGTCTGTCAGATATATTGTTCCCGTATCATCCTGAACACAAAACTGTTTTGCAAAACTTCTGTGAGTAAAAACTATCAATGATGGAAAGATGAAGCATTTTTAAGTGCATGTGAGCATCAAATTTACTCAAAATAATTTTTTTTAATTGTCAACGGGAGGCAATTTTGGATGGTGGATGCGAGGAGGAAGAGAGAGGGAGAGAGGCTTCCGCAAGAAGCAGGCAGAAAATCCAGAGTTAAGCTGTATGTAATTGAAAAACGAAAATCTTTTTCCTGGGATCTGTGGTTCTGCGGATGTGGAGGTATGGCCCATTCCAGAGTAAGCCCGCTGTTTTATGGGACCATTCCACGCAGACAAATTCCTCGGCTTAGGAAGCAACAACGGCCCTACTGAGTTGGGGTCTGCAGGTGTAGCTATTATCTCCCCCTCCTCCTTCCGGACACAATCACTTGCACAGCACGCGACTTGGTTTTTCTGCTGTTTTTTTTTTTTTATTATTGTTTTGTTTTTATTCGTTTTTTCTTTGTTTGTTTGTTTGTTTGTTTTTTGTCTGTAGATGGTGTGCACATCAGTGACGACCATTACTCGTTCCTATATATGTCGATATTCCGGAGATCGGACAACATCTTTGCCTAAAGGCCGTTCTTATCCGGGCAAAGTGCCGAAGTGTCGAACCTTGTATTGGCAATGTATTGTCGAACAAGTTTGGACTTTGCTCAGCATGTTGACCATATTGCCTATGCCCTGAAGGGTTCCTATTCCCAAAATTATTGGTTGTCTGTGACCTTTGCACTCCAGGTTCCCAAGCTTTTCCGAAGCTTGATATTTGCCCTTTAGCTTGGAGAACTGAATGATTCGCTTGGATGGCTTGGTGTAACTTGACCTGGTTTGTTTTGGTTTGACTTGACATGGTTTGGTTTGATTTGGCTTGGCTTGGTAAGATTTGATTGGGTTGGGTTCGATATTTGTGCAGCTATTTGCTCGTTGCTAGTTTTCTTTTTACCCGAAAGGTAGCTTTATCTCTCGCTCTCTCTTCATCTCTCACTCCACGTCATCCCTTGCTCGTCTTCTCTGCACCCCACAGCCCCATTTCGCTAACCACACCCTTTAGTTCGCAACATGTGGTATGGGGTACTTCTAGTGCCCACTCATCCTGAACAGGGGGCTCGTATGATGCCTGGGACCCTGTATTTTCACCCTGTGCCGCAGCTGCTAAAGCCAGTGTCAGCGCTTTTCTGGCAGTTTACTGCCGCCGTGAAATCTCGCGCAAACCTCGTGACCTTCTCGGCGTGAGCAACGCTGCTGAAGACATCACGTGATTGTTATCGTGCCTTCCGTCAGAGCCATTTTACACACCACAAGTCCATTTTTTGTGCCAGATTTTACCAGTCACAATAAACTGTCACCCGCCACCGTCCTCTGACAAGGAAACGGGAACGAATCGCACGGAGAGACTGCGCAGTGGATGGAGAAGTGTGAAGGCAAGGAAACCAGTCAGCCTCTTGATGTGCTTTTTTCGTTCGTTCTTATTCCAGCGGCCTGCTTCTCGAAAACCTTTAGTTGATTTCAGCTCAGCTCCAGCGCAAAATTAGTTTCAAATGAGTGGGATTAGCTCATTACAAGACTGTAAATCCCATACTATGAGCGTAACACTGTTTTCGCTGTTGGAGAAAGTGCAAACTGTTTTCCAAATGCCTGAGCTGAATAAGATAATATTTAATCTGCATGGGAGAATTACCACATTCTCGAAAAGCCAACCTTCAAGCAACGAAAGATTGTGTATATATATATACGTGAGGGTATGACTATGTGTACGCATCTGTGACTTAGGCAAGAATGAGAAGGACATAAAACATAGAACAATTCTTTTCGCAGTTTTTTAGAGTCCTTCTCCTGTATAAATCCCGGACTCAAAGCGCTTTACATACACATCTTTTTTGGCATGCATCAGATGCATTTGAATATGCACAGAGAGATAGAGAGATGATGGTGATGATGCCTCTTTATTCAAAAAACTGATGAGAGCAGCTTCGCGTCCGGTCTTCATCGAGCGATCACAGACTCAATGGAGTCTGAAAAAGCCGGTGACATTATTATACTTCGAAAAAAAAAATACTCGTGTTCGACTTGGGTTTGAAAGAAAAAAAAACGTGGGGAGTTTGCAAGGACAAAATAAATACACAAAAATAACAAAGCAAAGCGCACGAGCCTTTAAAACAAAATTGCTGACGTCACTACCTTCTGTGTAGTGCTGCACAACAGTTGCGCTGAACATTGCCCTGGAAACCTTTCTTCAAAACCGCTTTTCCACGCAAGACAAGACATCCTCTTGCAGGCATGACCTTTTGTGTGCGTGTGTGCGTGGATTCCTGACACCAGAAGAGTTAAGGGAAATAATATTGTCTCGGGAAATGAGTTTTCAAGTGCGTTGTCAAGTTGTCAACCTCTTTATTTTGCGATGAAGAACCAATAACACATTTTTTCCCTGAAATTCATTAGGCTCAGAACTTCTGTCAGTCCCTTCTGTACCACAGTAAGGCTCATTACAAGTATCTGTTACATGATGCTGTCGTCTGATGGCACTGCTCGTGTTCAGCCAACTGACATTTAAACACACTTACTTCAACCGTTTCTAAGTAGTCAGGATAGGACGGTGAGAGCTCGGGAATAACAAGCACTTCAAACACGACATGAGAAAGTTTGCAGCTGTGGTATCCCATATATACCCAGACATGTTTGTGTGTCTAAAACCAGTCCCAAACCAATGAAAAAGCGGGTATAAATACCCGTATGTGTGTTAGGCGCATCTATAGTCGCTGGACGGTGCTGTCTCACTTGTGAGATCATGAATGGCTAGTCTCTAGCAAACAAAACAGTCATTATGTCAAAATATGGAAATTAGTATGTGACACCTATTTTGAAATGATTGTACTCAGGTAATCCTGTCAACGACTTAACAGGTAGATGAAATTTAAACACGAGGCATTCGGCAGTAAGGTAACGTGTTTGTCTGCAAGTCTCTCTCTCTGTGTGTCTGTGAAACGAAGACTAAGCAAGGAGAAATAAAATCGTGCTGGCCTAACATTTCTTCAAGCATACTTGAAATGAAAACAAACGATGGTGCTAACTTGTGGCAGCAGATGCCGGCGCCAGGCTGCCTTCAACGGCACAGCGCTGCAGGATATTTCACGGGCGTAAATCTGCATAAGAAATCATGACAAAATTACTGTTTAACTTCCCCGGAAGTCCTGCCGGCAATCTCAAGTCTTGGACTGGTGCAAGCTGCGCTGCCTTTATTTATTGTGTTTGTTTGCACCAGATTTTTTTTCCCATCTTCAACATGTTTTGCTCACAGAAGTCACCTTAAACTTTTAAGAAAATAAAAAGAAAAAGTCAAGTTTTTAGAAGCTGCTAGTCCGAAAGAGTTCCCTCTTTAAACTCCCACCCTTCTTACTCTTTACTCATTACCACTCACCCCCCAAGAGCCGAGCACGCAGCTGTTGGGACCGCATTAACCTCCATCCTGAGGTTCAAGCTCTTAATGCCAGCGTCAGGGTCCTCTACACCGCCGCTCCTTAGATTTGATCGTGGCGCCAAGTGGAGTCGCAGTTGTCATCCTTCTGAAGTCGAGATTTTTTTCAAAAATTAAAAGAAAACATAACAGCATGAGCTCATTCATTCATTACCTTTTTTTTCCCTTCATTTCCTTCCTCCCTTATTCGTCTTTCTTTCCTTGTTTCATTCTTCTGTCTTTCCCTTTTTTATTCTTTTTTCGTTTCTTTCCTTTATTGTTCCTTTCTGTTGTTCTTCCTTTCTTTGTTTTTCTTTCGTTCGTTTCTTCGTTAAGCCGTTCGGTCGTTTGCTTTCTTTCTTCGTTCTTTTCTTTCTTTTATTTCTGTCTTTTTTTTTTTTTAATCCTTCTCAACGTTTTAAACTCTCCAAGTATGCCAATGTCCTCAGAGTCAGTGCTAATACCATAATTGCTTTGTCGCTGTCACTTTGTCAGTGGTGTCATTGTCATTATTGTCAACATTGGGTACTGAAAGCTAACTGTGAGAAGAGGTTTGCCTACCTCCGTTCCTCTTTCCCCCACTCTCTTTTTCTCCATCCCACCCTTCCACTCACTGGCGTGCGCATGTTTGTGTGTATGTGATAGAGAGAAAGAGATCAGTGTGTGGACTCACTTATTTACTCAATCAATCAATTGACACCCGACCGCATACATAATTAGTGTTGATATGACCCCAAGGGCTACGAGGGAAAAATGTCAAACATCGACTGTCTGTATCAGATGGACGGACAGGGACGCAAAACCAAACTGGACTTTCAAAGCCAAATACACACCTGATCTACTATACAATGGTTCTTACCTAAAGAAAACCTACTCTACCTACCCATCCCTACATATTTCAATAAAAAAAAAAGGTGCGTAGTCGAGGTAAGAGTGAGAATCTAACGCTTGTCAGGTGATCAAAGATGAAGTCTGCCATCACTAACCGACGGGCTGCCTGATAGATGTTCGAAGATGCACAAAGTGAAAGATAATCTATTTATTATTTTCCTTCACACTTGCATTTTAATAGATTAGATGCCGCGAACATGGATTTTCTCATCCCTAACTTCACTGACCTGCTAATGGTTGAATAAAACTCTATTTTCTACGCCATAAAGGAGCAGAAAGGACGTAGGCGTTCAAAATCTTACTAGCACACGAGAGCCGACAGGCTGGATGTCCTCAAAGTTACAGGTAATTTTTGTTTATTTAAAAAAAAACGATTACACATCCTGCGCCTAATCTATCTGCCCGTATATCATTAAGCAGTGCTGTATAACAACATATCATTACTTATCACACAGCGGATATAACAATGGACATTCATATAACATTGCATAACCCCAAACGACTGTCAGTCCCTATCATGGACGTCATGTGAACTCGAGAGTCTCGTGAAAACAACACGAAAATAACATCCACGTGCGTTGACGACGAAACCACTGGAGGGGAAATAATTTGCAATTGAGACCAGGTGGCTAAGGTTAGTCTGTGTGTACGTGCATGCATAATATATGTGCGCCGAAGCCTGTAACTTATTTTGCCTGTGAGTGTACGTCGGAGTCTGATGCTGTGTTGGTAGTCTTTTTCTCTTTTTCCTCCCTCTCTCTCTCTCTGTGGGTGGGAGCATAAGGTTGTGTTATGTACATACGTGAGTATTGCGTTTCTGTGCGTGAAAGAGAGGAAGTGTGCGAAATTGCCTAACGATCTGGACTCGAGAAGCGCCAGACGCAAGGGTGTCACGCACATCAACCCTTCAATCTTTGCCCTCCGCTTATTTCACGCTCGCTTTACCCCTCGATGCGCTCCACGCCGCAAGACGCATTTCCCGACTGCGTTACGCGGCTCCCCCTGGGCTGCGACCTCCAGTCCGCCGGCATCCAGCTGCAGGCATCAGGGGTTGGAAAACAACACACAGCGCTACTGAGAGAAGAACGATAAATACTCACCTTAGGGAAACGTGATTTGTGGGCCTTCGTGGAGCGCTTTTCAACGGCCTTTTTACAGCTGACGACAGCTGCCGTGCGCAGGCAAAGGTGCACCCACGTGTGTGCATGCACGCGCACGCGCATGTGTGTGTGTTGAGGAAACAGGAGCAGAGGAAGTGGTAAATTATTCGACAGTTCTTTCTGGGCTTGTTAGGTGAAGAAAGATGTTCAAAAGCTATATCCGTAAAACTATTTTTTTAAAGCAGCTAAATGGGCGTAGGTAAGTGGTGGTTACTGATATGCAAGGGGAAGAGAAAGTTCAAAATAAATAAAATACGAAAGATACAGCAAACACGTGACACCTGCAAACAAAACAGCTACAACTGTTGGTCGTCGCGCTGTCCTTGATGGGAGATGGTGGGAATGGTGAGGAGAGAGGGAATCAGAATCTCAGAACGACGCCACATAAAGCTTAAGCATCAAGTTGTATCAAATTTCTGAACAACTCTCTGTGGCACACACTTTTTCGCTGCCATTTCACCTGTAATGACGTCATTTGCAAGCTTAAGTTACACGTGCACAAGGAGTTAAAGCAGTTCAGGGACTGGAAATTTATTTTGAGAATGCGTTGTGCCAATCGTTGAAAAGATAGATTTTCCAGCAAAATATATAATGGCAGCTGTTTCACAAAAAAAAATAATCGTAAGTGCTACAGACAGCACACATGATCCTGGATCGATATTACAGCTTATATTCGATGGCGTCTGTGAGGAAGAGACTAATTTAAAATCCCGTTAACACTTTTTTGTGAATCAAGACTTATGCATTTTTAAAGCAAAAGTTTAATCTTTTTAATAAAGTTTAATTAAGATAATGGTGACTGAAGAATGGTAGGAAATGTTGCAGCTCTCAGAAACGTGGCAAACAGCGAAGATGCAGAGTCAAGAAAGAATGACAATGACACTGTGACTGTTAAATGAACGCGGGTGGCAGGTAAAGTGAAGATGGTTAGTCTCTGGTGTAAGCTGTGATTCTTCACCATTGAAATCTTTACAGTTCGGAGCTTTCTCCTCAACCACTAATTCTGTCCTGGGTTCAGATCTCATTTCGGGCAGGCTGTTCTTTATATACATGTGGCATCTGTTTACAGGGCTGGCTACTTTGCCGTGATCTAACTTTAGTTGCTGGCTCGGCGTAAACACCAATTTCCTACCCCACCCCTCAACCACTGATTAAATGTGTTTTTCTGCGACAAAATTTACAGTAGGAAAACACATTATTTAATAATCAATTTAACTGTCGATATACTTGCTTATATGTGCCAAAAAAAGCGATCTCGATGAAGGTGGATTGGATATCGCTAAATGTAGCTTTGGGCAGATATTGTTTCTCTCTTTCTCTTTATTTTCATTGCTATTTTTCTCCTCCCTTTGTCCCTTCCTATATCCCTTTTGATTATTAGTTTATACGTTCATTGTATATACAATTATTCTTTCATTGCTCTCCCCCTACCACCCTCCCACATTTCTCATTGTCCCTTCTCTCCTCTTTAATCTTTCTTTCTTTCCCTCTCCCTCCACGTTTACCGCCAAGGCGCTTGACTCAAGCACCACACACTCATATGTCTTTCACAGACCCAGCCTATATGTTAGTCACGTGGAATGATGAGTGCCGTTACGCAGATTTTCCAGGCTGTTACAGTTAAATTCTTCCCAGCATGCCACTGACAGGGCTCCCCACAGCTTGCGGCAAGCTCAGCATTCCTGCTCAAGTTTGCTGCAGAGCAAGCGTAACACACAGCCTCTTCCCTCCACTATGTCTTTACAGCGGAATGCCCAAAGACCTTAACACATGGGATTTAGTATACCTTTGCTAGTCAAGAGTGCGAATGTTGCACAAAATAACCTCATCAATAAAGAATTGGAAATGACTTTTTATAAAAGTCTGTCACCGCGGTATGTAGTTCTGATTACAAATGATGAGTGAATGTATTTTATGACGTCCTATGGACAAGAAAGAAAGAAAAATCAATCAATCACTCAATCATACCCATTAGTGCTAAGTTCCTCCTTCAATTACATTTCTGCTTATGCTTGCTGCGGCTTTGCTGACTCCTTTCATGTCTCTCATTTGCTTAGTCTATAGATGAATGTTTAAAACCTTCTGCGATACCGCCAGAGGAAATGAAACTGTGTCGATGAAAGGAAAAGGATTTCCGGAGTAGCAGTGATTTGGAATTTACCTTTGCACATTCGCTGCTGTTTGCAAATATAACCTTGGCTATTGTTTCATTCGTTTTTAACACACTGCAAACAGTGCTTCAGCAGGGTGCGCAGTGCGTAGTGGCGAGGACAGTACAGGGGAACTAACTGCAGCAAAAGCAATTTCTTCGGTTATATGATAGCCTCCCCTGCCTTGCTGTCGGATTTTGTTTTCCAGCCAGTTGCATTCGTGCGTGTATGATTGAGGAAAAGAAAGATGAAGTATCTTAAAATATTATAACCTTAATACGCAATGATGTTCTGCATAATTAACAAGGGATTCGAATCCTATTTTTTCTTATTATTATCTTTTTTTCATTATTATGAATTATCTCTCACATCATAGCCCTCTACTCCAAGTTGATCCCTGCTAAAATTAAACCTAAGCCTCTACTAGTGAATTGGACATGGATTTTGTGTCTTATTTCTCTATTCCGCACAACAAAAAATTAGCAATGCGACATTTTAAAAAGTTTAAATCATAAATCTAAATCAGAATAAGATGGTAATTCAAATGTCGCGGCCCTTTTAAGAGGGCTTCATAATTCTACAATATAGCAAAGTATAAAATCACCCAAATTTAAAAAGTGACTGCATTCCTATCAGATTTATAAAGCATGTGGATTAATGATTATCATTGTCTCAAATTTGATCATTTGCTGCTGCCATTTTAGCTGACGTAAACTGATGTCGAACTTGTCGCGGAGTCGTACGAGTATAAACACAAAAAATATTAATCTCAATACAAAGCAGTTACTGCATAAACATATCCCAAAACTCCACAGTCTTAGTCCTTCATGGTACTCTGCTGAGTGGACGAAGCCAAGAGACAGAAAGGGGTAAATGGCCAGCAAGCACATAGGAAGGAAATGGCGGGACTTGCTAATCGTCGCTCACCCAGACCAAGGTGGCGAACTTTCTCAGCCACTTCGTCTCTCCAGTTCTCCTCATTGACCAGTCCTAATAAAGGAATCAATCAACACTACCTCAGTACAGAACAGTCTACCTGGCCCGGTCACCATTTGGTCTTCTCGTGACAAAAATAATCTCTTTCACAGAGCGTCTCGTTACGAGAATTATGTTTCAGAGCAAGAGTTCTAGAGTCTGACAACAGGATGTGTTGTCATGCCAGCGCGTGCCTGCCAGTGCGGCTGCTAGTAATCGACCGGTGACAAAAGAAAAAAAGCTTTCAAAACATTGACAGATTCGATGAGCTCATGAGGTTCCTGTTTATACGACGACTGGGAAAACGTTTATTAAATGTCAAATGAATTTTGTTAGAAAAGAAAGATTGCACTAAACAAACAAAGATTACAAAGAATTAGCCATCTTATACAAAATAGTTTAATGCATTCTCTTTACCATATTTCCACGTCTTTAAAGCCTGTATGTCAGTTGCGAAAGCGTTCTGAATCAATTCTGGCATCATAAATTGATTTATACTATTGCCTTTTTTAACTTAGTTAAGTAATATGATACTAACTGAGGGTCGGGTGACCAAATTGACAAACAGAACAACAGCCGAATGGTCGGACTTGCAGAACACAGTACCAAATGTTTTTCGTTCAATCCCAACATTCTTTCATTCTTTGTTTTTCTTTTACGTCGGTATTGATCTGATCACGGTAAATCTTTTACATTAGCACTCCACTTCTTTCAGTGTGCCGCCTCCTGCTGCTTTCGGCTTCGAACGTTCCCCTAATCGCAACTCACCCACAGGTCTATAAACTTTCCGTTACCATAGATCAAGCAGATAAACCCACACCAGTGAAATCGATCTGTCCCTGCAGACGGTCTGTGCTGGGGGCGTCCATAACATTTAGTCTACCGCAACAGAAACTCGTCTTCCTTGTCTGCCGGCCCGTTGGCTTTGGATACAAATGAGTTGATGCCAAGCGCTGTGGCGCATGCGTAATGAGCGTTTCCAAAAAGGTTATCGATCGTTGATCTGCGCCTTCAACGGCTGCAACGGCTGTATCGTCAACCATCACCACATCAGCACCCGTGGAATACCTGTAAGTACTTTCATCAGTCTCTAGCCCTCTTTTTCAGCTGACTTGTGTGTTTTCTTCCTTCTGTCGTTTATTCTACTTCAGACCGGGGTTTGTCTTGTGTTCAAGGCCAGCTGAGTGAAGTTTCTCAGAAGAACAAAAAATCAGTTTATTGAGAATCGAAACGAAATGTGGTTTGTTTGGAAAAGTCATGGAAACCATTTTCAGGCTATTTGTAAATCTGATATATTGCAACTGGCTTCTTTGTTTACTTTCTTTGTTTTATTACTGAGACAAGAATTGCTACCATCACGCTTACTTCGGGAAGGAGAAAGACGCGTTGAGCAGAACGTAACAGAAGAAAATCATCATCGTCGTCGACGGCAGCGAATTTTTTTTTTTTTTTAATTTCTCTTATTACGTGTCTATTTTTGATCTTTGTAATGTACTTTCTTCCGCAGTTTAATTGTGCGTGAGAGAGAGAGAGAGGGAGGGGAAGACAGAGGGAGGGCGATTGGAACAACGAAATAGTATCTAGTAAACGTAATTGTGAAAGAGTTTACCACTTTTTAACATCAGGCCCTAAGCGGTGTCGGAGTATCAATATATATAGACAAGCTTACTAGGCCATATCGAGACTAGCTTTTCTCATTTACTTCATAACTTGGACCTGCTTCAGGTAGCAAATTCTCGCCAGGCTTCTTGTCTTAGCTTTTTTTTTAAATTGTAAAGCTGTGCAGATAGAAAGAGCGGAGAAGTTTAGACGAATCCAAAATGGCAGAGGTAAAGATCCATCGTCGTTACAGTGGCGATCGTCACCATGTCAATAACCACTCTTTCGACGACAGTGCACACGACTGGAGCAGTGACGAAAACGAAGAAGTTATTTACAGCGAAAAGGACGCACGTCTTCCTGACATTGAGGAGCATGACGCAAACGATGTTGCCGGTTTAGAAGAAATCGATGGAGATGACCCGATGAATGGCGACAAACACTATGGAAAACACGCCAGACAACGGGGAGACCACCACAGGGATGTTCGCTTCTTAACGGAAGGGTTAGTCCCCTTGTTTTGCAGCTTTGCTCTCCCGTCTGTGGTCTACCGTATACTGCATAGTCTGTATAGTCTATACCACAAGTTTTTGGTCTGTACAGATCTTCGTCTAAAACAAGTTTCAGATCAGTGGTTTCCTTTAAACGCCTTCGAGAACAAAAGGAGTTATAGAGCCATTCATCATTTCTATCAGCTATTTGCTTGATAAATTAGTGAGAAATTCAGGAAAATGTAAGTTTTGTAAATTTCTAGAGATTCTGCTTATCATGTATCGACTGGTCGAAGCAGCCGATGCAAAGTCCCATGCTCCGGCATCAGGCATTTCTATTCTGTGTACAGTTTTTAGTAGAGTGTGACCGGCCATTTTGCAGAGGTCATGTGATAGTTCATCAAGCACTCTTTCGCGTGGAGTCGAGGTCTAAATAGGTCAGAAAATACTGCAAAGTGATTGGTCAAAATGCTGGTGGAATCCCCAGTGTTTCCTCAAATAAATGACGTTACAAAACACATAGCAACGATAGTAGCAAATATGGCGGGCGGTGACACAGTAGACGACTTCGAACTCGAGAAACTTCGCGCTGAAATTCTTCAAGAAAAGCAAATGAAGTAAGTACATAAATCTCACAAAATATTTCTTTTGTAAGCAATTGGTTCTTGCTAGGGTATTGACGGATACTGTATCGATATACAATTTTGACATTCTGTTGTAATTAAAGACGTCGGTCGTTATCATATGATGCCTCGATCGATCAAGTTCAGTCACTAAAAACATTCAAACATAAGCTTTAATAATCATCATTTCAAGTTAGAAATAAATTAGTTCAATACATACAATCATCATTTTCATACCATTTATGATAATGCTGTTTTAACAGGGAAATGCTAGATCAGTCTGCGGCAGAACTGAAGGCAACCATCGATGAACTAGAGAAACGATTTGATTCCATAGAAAATGAAGGTATTATCTAATATGAATACATTTTTATGTCACTATTTACCAAACAGTGACAGATTTTGTGTGTCAGATAAAATTTGTAGATTTGGTATGTAAAATCCGCAATTCTTTAATTGAATATTCAAACGCAACATGATCAGAGTGCATGTAGCTTTATTAAATTAGCGTTACACGGGGTTTCTTTGAAAATAATGTCATTTTTCATAAATTGCTTTGTAAGAAGAGAATTAATTGTTAAATCATTTGTGATCAGTGCCTCTAGTTGTGGAAAATGATTGAAGGGGTAAACCTTTCTCCAAACAGCTGCTTTATTTCATCGTTCACTTGTTAGCAAATCTTATAAAGCATATCTTATAAACTGTTTTTGTTGATGGACCCTTTATCCATTACTATTTTCTGTTTTGTTCAGCAGGATATTTTTATATACTTTACAAATTCAGACTTTTTAATCACATGTCTCTTCTGCGTGCCTTTGGACTTCATTACCCCAGTCTTTCTGTATCCTGCTTCAGTTCCCCTCTCTTGCCTCTAGTGATATAAACAAGTTTTACAGCTACCATCTGCTAGTTTCTGCTTTTGTTAGGCAGTAATGAGATTAAGACTGCATGGTATTTTAGGATGTCTTCGTATCAATCTCAGTGTGTGCAAATACTTATCTCTTTATCTTCTTTTATCTGCTGGAGATGCATCATGTAATAATTCTGTCTTTATGATACAATCCTTAATCACTGGAATACAACCTATTACATATAGGTATGGAATATGAAATAGATGACACTCAGTATTGGGATGAAAAGTGCACAAGAGTGATAGTATTAATTGAAGAAACTTATTATTAGCATCTTTGGCTGTGCTTCCATGCTCGTTTTCAGTGTACTTTCCTACCCCCATGCCTCATGGAAGTTCACTTATTGTCCAAACAAAAATTACAAATGCTTTATACCTGTAATTCCACAGTTATGAAACAGTTTTAGAAGAATATAGTTCTGTATACTATTTTATGCTCTTTTGTGAAAATGGAAAGAAACTGGTGAAATGCAGGGCAAGCAGTTAAACTGGTAATTTTGTAGCTATCTTTATTTTTTACTAGCATTGTTTGGTAAATTATATCTGCTGATGTACAGCCAATGATTAGATGTGTAACAATTGCAAGAGAAAATGATGATGTCAATTTTCTGCTTTAGCAATCACTATATTGAAAATTTTAAAAATCTGCCCTACAAACAATTAAATCATTTAAAAGAATTTGTGCAGCTTATCAAAGCATGATGTACTTTACTGTGTCATAGAGGCCCACAATTTACTGCTTAATTGTTGCCTGTTGCTATCAACCATGACACAAAAAGATGCTGTGTGAGTTGTAGGTTACTGCCAGTCCTGTAGATAGCCAGTGTAAAACAGTGCATATCAGTATGTGTCAGGGGAAATGTAGCATGTAGGATGCTGCAGGCAATGAGTGGAAGACACGCTATGAGACACAGCAGGAGATGAACCAGCAACTGGAACGCCAGATCATACTTTTGCAAAACAAGGTGGAGGAAGCTCGCCACAATCTCAAAGAAGGTTAAAACCTCTTATCTTTAAAATGAAAAAATGGATTCCTGTATGGTATTGTGCATTTGAGCCTGTGTCTTGAGCAAAATAAAATAGTGCCATTAATTTTTGTGTCTGTGTGTGTGAGTGTGCAATCCTATTACTCACATGTTGTGACCATGAATAAAACTGTACTTAAATTCACAAATCATCTATTTGTTAATCTTTTGCAGCTAACAAGACTCCCAGAGACAACAGAAATTTTGATGACCTCTCAGATGTAAGCCACATTTAAGCAGTAAAATTATGTATTCTCTGTGTATTCTGAGACTGAAGTTAAAAGAAAGAGACACCATAGAATATCTCATGCTAGATCACAGAATACATTACAATACAGCATTATAACAACTACTGATTAGAAAATCCCCCAAAAGTATGGATTTTAAGAAAAAAAGTATAAATCTTTATATGTTATAACAAAACCATTTGCATTGTGATTAGTATCCCATCTTGAGTAAGTATAATTACACTCACACTGTGTCTGTTTAATCAATGGCAAGTTAATAGAGAAACATTATGTAAAACTCTCAAAATCCAGAAAGTTTCAAATAATTTGTGGCTGTGTTTGATGTGATATGTACTAGAAACCATGTGATTTTTGTTGTTGTTGTTGTTGTCAAGTTTGCTTGCTGTTATTATGAACAACTCAGTTTACAATATAAAAACTTGTCAATCATCATGAACCCTGATACATGTCCCTGCCTCTCAAAAAGTAGATAGCGATCCTTTCTGAATTTGTTATGACACATTCTTTACAGATGAAGTTTTCATTTTTTACCTCAGCGATGCAAGTATGGTAGTTATGCTAGTGGAAGAGATAAAATTTGAATAGCTCAAGGCATGTAGAACTATGAACTTTAAGTGGCTCACCATGTCTTGGACCTGCGCATGAATGACAGATCCCATTTTACTCATTCTGCTGCTTTCCTTCCCTGATGAATCATATACCCATTCACTGCTGGGTGGGCAGAGAGAGTTTGCCTGTTACTGGCCCAAGTAAGCTTTGAGCTTAAAAACTGCCCTAAAGCACATATTCATTTCACAGTAGCTCTAGACATAGCAAAATATGGGAAAAACATTTAAGCCTTCTTAGAGATTCCTAGTATAAAGTTATAATATAAAACTTTTTAAAATAGCAACCAGATTTCTTTAGTTTGTTCATCTTTGGTGGGAATTCAGGCCAGTCCCCAGATGGTCAAAGCTCTTGATAGAGAAAAACAGCTTCTTCACAATCAGCTCCGTGATCTTGAGTGGCGCTTGGATCAGGAATCAAAGGTCTGAGTAAATTCTTTGACATCTGTTTGTGTGAGAAAGAGAGAATGACTTTTGTTATACTTTGCTATGTATTTAGACGCACTTTAGCATAAGGAAACAGCAGTGATTTTAATGTTTTTCAGTAAGAATTTTATATTGTTCAAAATTTTAAGGCTATAGCATGCGTTGCAGGAATTCTAGCCTTTAAGGATGACAGACACAGCTGCAAGTGTTCTCAAAACCATTTATTAAACAGTAGTAATTAACTCTTTGCAGGTAGACTTTTTTAAAAACATTATATATTCAAGTGACCCGTAAAGAGTAAAACCATAAAATTGCGTCAACGTAAGCTGTGAACATTTATCAGATTGTGTAATGGCAGATGGCAGTTTGAGGAATACCTTTTGTCTCTGACAGGCTTACCACAAGGCAAATGATGAGCGCAAACAGTATGTGTTAGAGATCAATGCTGCCAAGGGAAGTATCAGTGAAATGAAAACCAGGCAAAGACAGGCCTTGATGGCACCAGGTCAGCCAGAAACTGGCTCCTCCCCACGCACATACAGGGATAATGCAGGGTTTGTCATGCAGTGGCCATATTTTAGAGATGGCTTTTCACTTTTTAATAATAGTATTTTTTAACAATGACCAATATTTTCAGACTCCCAGTTAAAACTTAAGGAGGTTTTCTTACAGAGGTCTTGAAGTCTACAAATTTCAGACCAATGCCAGATTGTTTTCACATCATTTTATCAAACTTTCTTTCCCACCATATCCATACCACCCTCTCTTACCTTCTTAAATCTATCAAGTGGCTTTCTCAGTGCCATTCTTTAATGTTGATTTTTTTTTTTTCTGTTCGTGTGCTTCCAAACATTCATATCAAATACTTGGGGTTAGTTCCCTTAGTAAACTCATCCTTACTGGATTAAAATTTCTTTTGTTGCCCTGTTTTAGGCACATATCCTGAACTTCCTTCTTGTGTTTTTATTATCCTTCCCCCTTTATACCAGCTGTGTTCCATAAACCCTTTCATCTTCTTCAACATCAATACAAATGCATGTTCTTTTCAGCTTCCTCTTTAATTGCTTTAACAGAGTTTAAAAGATGTTTAAGCTAAATACATCCATCTGTCCATCCTGTATCTCACCATAATATTTTAGAGAGGGATGTTCAAATATTTGTCTGTGAAGCATGTGTGGACACGAATGTGTGACCACACTCATGCTTGACACCTAGTCCTTTTTCAACAAAAGGAGCTGACCAACAGTTAACACATTTATTATCGAACTAATTAATTCACTTAACAATAGACAAAGTGAAGATGATGGTTGATGGTGATACTACAGTGTCCCAAGGGGAAAGATTCAAACTGAAGAATACTTTCATATTTGCTGTCACTTATTTGTTCATCTAACCCAGCGTATGGCACAAAGAATTTTGAGTTTTCCAAGACCATCAAGAGGTGAGCCAACACAGCTTGATTTGACAATGAGAGACAGATATTGATAGTCACAGTCTAGGGTGTACAATGGTTATTTTCAGGTGACCAGAAATTGAACTGTGTGAATGAAGAATATCTATAACAAACATATGATCTACTATACAGTGACTATGAAATGTGAGATATATATGTAGATGTTAATGTAGGCCAACAAAAATTAAAGAAAAAAAAAATAACAGACCTCCCCAACAAGACAATAACTTTCCGTCAGTTGCATGTCCACAAGTAGACAGCAACATGAACAGCGACACATGTGGCATCCCTTGCTTAAGGATTACACTGCATAAAACCTTAGAAATTTGGTTTCAATGATAAATAATTCTGCTACAAAATCTGTCTAGTCAGTCATTGTTCATCCTCACATGCTGTCCTATGATTGAACGATGTGTATCATAAAAGGACATCGTCAGGTGAAAATAGATGATGATGGGTGACTTCTTTTTCTTTTTATTCTACAATCTTCACTTCTACGGGTGATAGACTGACGAGCTAAGCCTGTGCAAGTCCGTTTCGTCTTTGATCTCCAATCTGCCCTGTGGCATTAGATTTCATTTGTTAATCTATCATTCTTTGCTGCCTTCAAGTTTTGAGACCTCTCTGAATGCTGGTGTTTCTGTGGGAAGCTGCTATTAAGCTATACTAAACTATCTCTTCCCAAGTACCAGCAAATCAAAATGCAAAATGCTTATTGGCTTAGTTGATATCCCTTTCTCCGAGCAACATCAACATTGTTACCCATGCTGGCCTACAATTCAAAACTATGCTATTTTGGAGTTTTCGTTGGGCTTTATACACCAATCCTTTTGTTTTTGTTTATGTTGCATTTAGTCATGATGCCTATTATAGAGATCTACAATTTTATGGTCTCAAGGATCTCAAATATTTTTTGGGGTGATGCAATATGTAGTAGGTTGCATGACATAATCAAAAGACTTCCACAAGACTGAAGCTGCAAAAATCTAACTCAATAAAAATAATTTCCTTAACCCATGACTGATATTAAAATATTAACCATTTGAAGCATTACACTTGCTTTTATTTTATTTTTCAGAAATATACCTGATGACCAAAGAATTATTGATCCCAGGCGAGGTCCCATCAAGAGAACAGCTGGTGTGAAAAGCCTGCCAAGTTTAGAAGCACTTTGAAAAGAACAGATATTCACATTTACTTCATTCACACTGCCCTGCAGAAAATGATATGAATTTATTTTGGACAATTATATTATGGGAAAGACAACACTTACAAATATTTGATGCATCAATTTTTGTGATATTTCATATAGTACAAGTATTCTTTGCTGCTGATAATGTGAATAAGCACCCCTTTTTAAGAGAGGAAACTTTCTTCTGCCTCCCACTCATTTTCATTTGACCTGCATGGAGCTTCTGCTTAATGGCTGTCTGGTTTGCAGTTAAACAGTTTTTAGCCAATGCTGACCCTATAGACCTTACAGCTTTTCCTGGAGCTCTTCTTTGGTGCTGATGGTGAAGATTTTCATGGATTCAACAAACATCATTAAGTTTTCAAGTAACATTTGACTGTTTGAAAGTTTATACATCTGAATGTCATTTACACACAATTGTTAGCCAGCTTGAATAACCTGCAGAAAACCATGGCTACATGTAGACAGTCAAGTTAGATAAGTATCTATAAATCAAGTGCGAGCTTTTCCATATTTCTTGACTATGCTGTAAGGAATTAAATTTTAAAATGCTGCCTTCAAAAAACACTTCATCATATGCAGTTTTCACCCCTACTTCTCCTGCCAAAGCTATTGTTGTCCTGAAATAACTGATGTTAAATACTTTTTAAAAGTATGTACATTCTTATATAATTTATCCTATATTACATGTAGCTGAGAACAATTTGCATAATGCATTTTTTTAGTCATATCCTTGTATATTGCAAAAAAGTATTTATTAAATTATTATGATTTATAGCAATGTTTTTTTTTTTTTTTTTTGCTTTTTGTAATTTGTTTAGACATGTGTTTAGCATAATCATATGAGTAGTGTATAAAAATTCTTACAATGAAATATATAGCAACATCCTTTCCCCATAAAATATAATTATAATACTTTTAACAGGTTTATGTTAGTGCTTCAAATGTTTCATAATCTCATTACTCAACATGGTCATAAATGCTCGAGGTCTAACGCTAGTAAAACCATTCCTTAAGAGCTTCAAAAAACTTTCAATCCCCTTTTGTCAGTGGCCAAAACTGTAAAGACACACACAATAGTGGTTTTGAACTTACAGATCATAGCTCTTTATTACAAGCATAACATCATCCAAAGATAAAATTCAATGTATGTTCTCTTAAGAGAGATTTTTTTCTGCTTCTAAATGTATCAGTTCCTTAACAGAACAGTAGTTATCTAGAACAAAATTTTTGAGAATAGCTGCAAATCCAGCTTGAGGGTTAGCAGCAAATAATCCAGACTTAACTGTAATTGGCATTTAAATATGCAAGGATCAATGTAACAGAACGAAGTGTTTAAAATTCAATTGGCCACATTAGCTGATGTCACTAGAGTTTAAAAAAACACACACACACAATTTGAGACTTTTATACAATTTCTATTTGTGACATTATAATTATCATCTGAGAAGCATGTAACTTTCCATTAAAAATGATGAAATTTTTGTCAACATTGTGAACAGATACATCAACATTCTCTAAAATTGTCAATCTTTAAAACTCAGCAACTCAAGAAATAAATTGATAATCCTAAAAAGTTTTTTTTATTATTTATTTTTAAAACTAAAATATTTTACTGGAAACAACACTATCTTAACCCTAAAATAAAAACTTTTTAATGCTTTTATCTTCAATACCACTAAAAAAAAAAAAAAATTTTTAAAACATTTTTGGACAATTCAGCAATTCTTGTCACAATGTCTTTTCCTGCCTATAGTGCCATCCATAATAACCTGAAATTCTGCTATGTACAGGCAGTGCTCGACTTACCATGTTGATCCGTTCCTATGTCACGTCGTAAACCGAATTTCGCTGTAAGTCGGAACATACGTACATACTGTATGTAAATAACATATTGTAAGCACTTATCCTATCCTAACACCTATCCTAACATAGTAATTATCAAAATTATCAAAAAACACATAAAATATGTTCAATAATGAAATGAAACACGAAGTTTGCGTTACAACGTTAAACTACTTAAGTCGAAACAAGGTTTTATACAGTAAATGAGAGATGTGTCGTAACCATGAAACATCGTAACTTGGGTCTGACTTAACCCGAGGACTGCCTGTATTTTGTAGGTTCAATGTGTTCTTCACCAAGCTTAAGTTTTGTTTCACCTCTGAACGTATGTTCAAGAAGATTTGTAAGAGAATGATCTAAAACCAGTCCCTCACTGCACTATTATAGCCTTGTCTCCCCACAGGAGACATGCCCTTATAGCCATTCACCTCTGAAACCTTAGAATCTGCTTTCTGGGCTTCAGATGAAAGTCTTCCTACCGAGGGTCTGTGCCATGGTCTTGTTCCACTCCCAAGTTCTGGATCCCCTTTAGCTGTAGGAAGAATTTCAACCAGAGATGTTGGTGGATAGTCACTTGTATCTTTCAACATCTGTGGGGTCATATCGTGAAAGATCGCAGTGTTGAATCCTCCCTCAGGGACTAGATCATCACCCAACATGTAGTTTGTAAGTTGATGACCAATCACACCACTTGTTCTACTCTTCTGCTCAAGTTTTACCTGTGATGGAATAGCATCAAAGCTATCTTCCTCACACTCTGCATCACTCCTTTCTAAACATTCTCCTTCAGAATCATCACTACTCATTTTCTGAAGATCTTCTTTTGCAGGATAATGCTTGTGCCGAGATGATCTCTCATGCAAGAAACCTTCTGGCTTCATGACAATATTCACTGTCTGTATTTTTTCATCTCTGCATAAATTGCTAGCACGCGACCTCATGTAATTTTTAATAATTTCGAGACCTTTAGATTTTGCTTGTTTTTCTGCTTGATCCTCAGGAATCATTTCCTGCAAAGTTGTCTTGGCATTTGTACCTCCACAAATAATTGCACTGTGGGTACAAACTTCTTTTTGTTTATTTGAATCAGTCATACCATTATACCTGTCTCTGCAGTTACTGTGTGTACCATTAGAGTCATTCTTCCTGCTGCCTCTGTCTTCATTGTCGCTGTTTAACTGCATCACAACATCCTTTGTTAGCACTGTGTTGTCATGCACCTGCCTTGGACTTGACAATTCAGATCTGTTTCTTTTATGGGAAGTGGAGGAGTCACCTTTTGGCCCTTGGAACGTGCAGGAAGACTGATTGTGTGCAGATGTTGAAAGCAGACCATGATCTTCATCTGTAAAAATCATAATAAAAATATGAGAAGACACTTTTCTGCACCTGCTTTAAAACTACTACTTTAAAAACTGTCAACTTACATGAAAGCAATAACAGAACAGCATTAAGGCACAGAATGAGAGTAGGAACATAATCTGTAAGAACAAAATTATTGTCTTCCTTCATTCTGAAACAGGATGTGATTGTGAACGTGTCCAACACAAGTTGCAGCAAACAACCAACTCTATGATAAATGACCTGGAAATCTTGAATTCTTTAGTTCCAACATGCCTGCCACACTATGGGTACATTAACCATACAGCAACTATTTTTCACTGATATTCACAGACTTTGCAGATAAGATGTTTGTGTGCATCCACAGATACGATGAGAGAAATTCAAGGAGACAAGGACACAAATACATAAAATTTCTGACTTTTAAACCGAGGTACTGACCTTCGGCTTTGTGCCACACAGAATCGTGGGAACCTCTAACTAATGGATGAATCACTCCCCCGCAGTTTTCTTGAAAGCCATTTGCATCTTTGTAATTAGATAATATATTGCCTTTGCGGTTTTTATGGCTTTTTCTTGACCATCTCCCATTCATGTCTTTGAGATCTGACAGGTGGCTAAATTGTGCAGGAAGCCTGTGTCTTGCTTGCTGTAAAAATAAAGTACAAATGATCAAACACAAAATGTTGCAAGCAACCAAAGTCACTAGAATTCCAAGTTACTCTAAGCAGTAGTTTCAAACTGGCAATGCAGCGTGTAGAACAGATAAAGATGTGCAAGTGAAGATCAAGTTTTGAAATGTCATCTTCATCTCCTATACTGTTTACAAGACAGACTAACCTGGGATCGTTTTTTTTTTTTGTATTCCTTTTAATGGGGAAATTGCAGAATCATTTGATGAAGCCCATCTTTGAAAGAAAAAAGCTATTGGCTGCATATAAAAATGACACACAACATAAGACAGTCTTCATGGTGAACTAACCATACCTGCAAAATTCTGGCTTCTGATTCACTGGCATCTCTGACATTGCCCAGAAAAACCTCCACACCAATGATGAATTCAGTCATCATTTCTTCCATCAGCACAAGACGCAGAGTCAACAAGTGACAAACATGCTTTTTTGCGGCATCGCTCACATTGGCAGGTACAGGACGAAGCATCCAAACTTTCTCATCTTCCTAAAGGCCATCAACATACAAGTATATCGTTAGCATATTTAACATAACCTGTGACAAAATTCTTGGGAAAGGTGAAGTGGCTAGCCAGAACTTATTCTGGGCATACCAAATATACAAAAAGACATTCTACTAAAAACAAAAAAAAAAATGACAATTTTATAATAACTATATATGACCAAAGCATGCGATCTAATGACAATAGATATAAACAACACAAAACTTTTACAAGCTACCAGACAGGACCATGTCAGCTAAAATGTCATCAATTAAATGTTGGGCACAAAATGTATCTCACAAGCAAGTGAGAAAGACAAATAGCCTGAAGCATCACAGAATGGTTTATAGCAAATGAATTGAGTCAACAATGTCAGAGAAAAGGAAACAGCATAAAATGTAGGTATAGTTGATTTTCCTTTTTTTTCCCTCGCCTATCAACAAAAAATAAGCCCATCAAAGGTGTCAAATTACCTCCTGGCAATGCCTGCGCACAAGCATGATATGGATGTCAGCCTTCTTTAGTTTCAGATAATAAAGAAGGCACTGGCCCAGACTCTCCACATAGCGTGGAAAATCGCCTCCATTCTGCAGTCTGTACACGAAGGCACTGGCTACCTGTAATATACTTACACTCCTTAGATTATTCATTAACAGCTGAGACAAAAGCAATAAACAAAAGGAAACAATCTGGTACATCTATACTTTTATTTAACTAAGTAAAAATCAATAATTAAACAGACAATAAAGAATAAGGCCAAGGAGAAAAACTGTAAAATCACAAGAGGAAAACATTTTTAAAATAAAAATTAAACGTGAGCAACTATTTTATAACTGGATGGATACCTTTATCCATGTGTGATTAAGGTTTATACCCACTGTGCAAATATGTACAAGAAATGCCTGTATCACACTATCTAAAATAGATTAAGTCTAAGAAAAACAAGGAATTGAGAAATTCATTCAAATACTTTTCTAAACTGTTAACCTTTTGCCAGACTGAAAGAGTAACATGGCAATCATCTAACACTGATTTAGGCATGTGCCTTATAACACCACATATTCTCACCTGTGTATCAAATACATTGTTAAGCTTAATGTTGTACTGATGATAAAGCAGATCTGATGGAAGTCTGCAGTCATGAATAACCTAAAACAAATTAAAGACCCACTCTCATTCAAAATAGACAGTAAATAGAAAGCAAAAAAAAAAAAATAGTTTCCATGCAATTAAATGACACTTTTATGTCATAGAAATAAGTTATGACTAACAAACAGAATGAAAGAAAGCAAGCTTTACATACTTTTTTATATCTACAAACTAGGGATTTAAATAAATGACATGATTCTACTCATATACAAAACTTCAAAAGACTGCCAAAAAATTTTATATATTTCTAATACAATAAGACAGTAATGCAGCCTAAAATAGCAGCTACTCTATGCAGGGTAAAAAAGTAAACTGCAAAACAACCCCAGAAAATTAAAATGTAATGTTTACCTTTAAAACCAAAGATGACTCCAACAAGTCTCCAATTCCAGCACTTATAGCCTCCTTACCCATGCTCAGAATGTCAAAAAACACAATTTCATCTCTGGAAGCCATCTGTGACAATGAACAAATATTTTATGAGCTTTGTTTCTACATATACTTTATCTAGTTTCTTATGTTTTTCTCTAGCTGGGTGAGAATTAAGAATACACAGATGCATTTTCTCCAAGCTGTCCCATTCATGTATGGATGTGTACCCATGTGAGCAGGTGCAAGTGGGAATGAAAATCAAAATAGGTTCCACATAAGACTCGCTCAGCATCTAAAATCTATTTCTCTTTTTCATCTGTGCATTTCAGAAATGACATGAGAACAGTCATATACCAGAAGAGAGATAGATCAGAAATTTGATGTGAGCATTCACTGTTTGCCTTCTTCAAGCTCTCATATTGTTACATCGACATATTACTTGTCCCTTGGTTTTACATTTTAATAGTACAAGGCTGTGCCCATAGGCACAGACTGCCTTCTATTCCCTTGTTAAATAAGTAAACAGTAACCAGGTTTACAGCAGCATAATGGCAACTTTTCATATCCCTGTAAATACACATAAATTAACATCTACCTACATCCAAATGCAAACCTGCACCCACACACATTCAAACTCAATTTACCAAAAGCCAGCAGAGCTTTCCAGAACGACCCATGGAAACACCCTCAAAGCTCACTGCAATTACAGCTTGCTTGGATAAGTAGTCAACCTATATAGAGAGAAAAACCACTTTCATGCATATTTCTGCACATCATATCTCTAGCCTATGACCTATCCTGATTAAAAGAACAGATGATAAATGTAGATCAAAGAAGAAAAAACATTTCATTGCATACAAAAACTCAACATTATACAAACTTTAGCTTTTCTTTCCTTGTGATATGTGTTGATCACAAACAGCATCACAACTCTGGATTCATTTGTTTTTAATGTCTACAAATATACAGTCCCACAAAAATGTTGCATAATTCACAGTGCATGAAGGAGGAAAGCAGTGGATTACTTACAGTGTCTTTGAACAGCTGACTATGGCAGTCGTCTACCAGAGTACAGTTTTCAGGCAGCTGGCATTCTCTGCTGGCTCCTCCAGACTTTTTGTCCTCCTCTATTTCTGCTGATTAAAAGTTTAGCAATAGTAATCTTTAGAGATAAGTGTTACTGTTATTATTGAGTTTAATTGTTTAATTATAAGGAACTGACCCTAAATGATTCATAAAAAACTTATCAAGGGTCTTAATTCATATATTTTTGTTAGTTATACTTCTATACAACAAATTCATAAACCTGCTGCTTATTAGAAATGGAGATTTAAACAGGCAAGAAAATCACTTTTATTTAATTTCTCAAGATTTGCATTTTTCATTGCAACTTCATGTTCAAGGAATTAATAAACGTTAAAAACAGAGAGCCTTTCGAGCATGATATGCATCACAAATCGGATAGGTCTTTGAACTTTTCCTCTTTATATTTAATTTTAGGGATGCTTCAACTTCAAGTAAGCTTGTTCACATGGACTTCAGTTGAAAGCGAACACTCAGCGTCAAAATCAGCTCCAGTGAATAGCTGATTAATTTGACATTAGCTTGGGGCAGAAATGTCAGCTAGTTTTTTTTTGTTTGCATCAAGCCTTAAAAACACATGCAAAAGAATTCTAGCGTAACGAAGCAAGACCAACCTTTCTGGCACTGTGCTTGCAACAGGAGTTCTCCTGGATGCAGAAACCCCAAGTTCTTCAGGTGTTTTGGCTGGCCTTTGCAGCCACTGATGATTGACCTACAAAACATGGCACAACAAAAAATTTAATCATTTATTAACCCTTTAGCTAAAAACTTATATTCTTAAGGAAAGGACAGAAAACAGGATAGCATGTTCGTTCCTCACATTTTCTTCATTTTTATTTTTGGGAGGTTTAACTTTATTTCAATTGCAGTTTACTAACAGATCTCTATTTGACGATAGCCATAGGAAAAATGTAAGACCACTTGTATGTATACCTCTCTTCTTAACACAGTGCCATATGCATCCACATTCACAGACATACAAAGGCAAACACAGCAGACCCAGTCTGTAATAACACAACGAAAATATGACAGACATCTTTGTTTACTGGGATTAAAACACAAGTGTAGGAGATTTAAGCAATGTTTGGCATACACATTATTGTAGACCTAAGGGAATATAAGATGGATGATGGTGTCATAATCGACTATTTTGCACTTTCAGCTACAACACCATCCACATCCACCATGAAAACTACAACACTACCCACTACATCTGTTCAACATTAATTCACACAGCATTAAAAACATTTTAGGGTCTTTAGCTGCACCGAGGGCCCTCAGATACTTCTTCACTGAAGTTCAAATGATGCTAATTTGATCAGGCTATCATGTACCCTTGCAGAGCTGTGCTGGAGTAGTCACTATATCAATAGCAACTTTATACTCGTAGCAGAAATTTTATTTAAACTAATCTAGTAAAGTTCCTCTTCACAACCTATTCTTCAAGAGGCAAGAAAGCTTAGTGCTTCCTTTTGAATACACTGTGTAGTACAGGCTGGTTAAGGTGCCAGCACTGTTTTGGTCTAACGTGTGTTTAATTCAATAGTCATTTACCTATGGCATGTTAGCTCTTTACTGGATATAAAAGGGGAGCCAGTTAGGCTTTTCAGGTCTGCAGTTCTAAAACCCTAGAAAGCCATTCTTTGAGTAGGTCCAAATAAAAGCTATTCCAACCAGTGCATCTGGTAATAAAGAAACCTCCCATTCACCAGGGACTACACCAAAATCAGATCAAAGTCCCAAAACTCATAATGGTTAGACACTTGATTGGCTTTACTGATCAGGCCATAAAACATTCTGATAGTGCTCACAATAAGCATTGATGAAACTCTGCTAAAACAAAGTTCTATATAAATGAGCAATTTCTGAACTGCCAACAAATTTTATGTATATATTTTTAATGTAACTTACTTCGTGTCTTTTTTGTCCTTTGCATTGTTTGCTTGCTGAATCAAGTTCTTTTTTTTTTCTTCGTGCACTTCCACTGACAAGAAGAAACAAAGAAATACAATTTCATTAAGGTAAAATGTAATTACAGTCTTATTATAAAAGTGAAGCAATTTTTGGATTAACTTCGCCTAAACCATTCTTTGATCGCCTATGGTCCAGCACCCAGCAGCACTTGAGCCAGGAGGACCGTTAGGAAATGAGGTCACCGCAGATTACCTGCTGTGACCCCGGAAACCACCTGATGGCATGGCCAGTATATGCAGCCTTTGCATGTGTACAGTGATCCCTTTTTTATCACAAGAGATGCGTTCCAGAACCACCTGTGATAACCAAAAATCCACGAAATAAAAACGGTATATTTATTTATACACCATATTAAGGCTTCATAAACCTTCCCTCATACTTTTATGCTACATAAACCTTTCCCATTTCCATAATAACCATTCCCACACTGTTGTTTACAATTGTGAGTAGGCGCGTAGCATCTCAGGCAAGCAAAGCTGTTTTCATTTAAGAGTAAATACATGCATTATTTACTGTAATTCATATTAATTTTATTATTTATAATATTTCTTTATTGTTAGAATAACTATTAGTAATATATTTTTATGATCTTTGGTCATTTTTCACTTAAAATTCATAAAATATATATATTTCCCACTGATCATATTTTGCAAAAAATCTGCAAAGAAGTGTAGATCCTCGCATCATTTTTCCCATTAATTTCTTATAAAAACCAGCGAATTGTTATTAATGCGTATTTAATGCGTATTTGTGTTGTAGTCTGTAAAGTCCTGAGCCACTTTAACAAAATGAACATGATGTGGGTTTCCTTAGGCAAAAGTTTTGTTGTGTGTTGAAAGAACGCGCATTTGTCTTGCTGAGTGAGTTGTTAAGCCATCTGTGCCATTACATATGGATTTAAATAACACATTTTCAACAATTTTTAAAAGCGGTTTTTAGAACTGACGACAGTGGTGTGGATGCACTACCACAGTATGATGTGCTTCAAGCTGAATGACTACCAGATCAGCGACATTTCCGCATATGATAATAAGAAAAAAGTCAAAATACAAGTTCACGATAAGACCATGTTCGACATATGGCTCTTTTGGTAATAACTGACGTTAATAGCATTTCTGTCTGACATAACCACTCATCTCAACACCTTGAACCTGCAGCTCCTGGGATGGGACCACTTGATAACTGACATGCATGATGCAGTGAAGGCATTTCAAGTGAAGTTGTTCTTATGGGAAACACAAATGAACCAATGCAACTTGTTTTACTTTTCTTGCTGCAAAGCAGTGATGGACAAAGTCAGCACCAAGGTGTTCCCAAATGCACATTTTGCTGAAAAACTGAACTGACTTTCGTGCTGATTTTAAATGCCGTTCCAGTTACTTTAAGGTGCAGAAAAACAATTTCCAACTATTTCACAACCCATTTGCCATCGATGTGGAAACTGCACCTGTGCATTTGCAGATGAAGCTCACAGAACTGCAGTGTAAAAGTCACTGAAGGCAAAGTACGACTCTGAGGGGCCTGCACGGTTCACTCATTCCCTCTCAAAAACAATGTCCCAGCTTCATCTACATGCGGCTCAAATCTTGAGAATGTTTGGCAGCATATATCTGTGTGAGCAACTTTTCTCTGTGATGAAGATCAACAAAATTACACTTGCAACCCATCCTGTTAATCTCCACAACAAAGAAACTTACTCCAAACATAAACAAATTCGTTGCCAAGAAAAAGATGTCAAAAGTCCACTCCTACAAAGTAAATTAAGAACAAAAACTGATAAGCCTTGGTTTGTTATTACTTTAACTTTGTTTTAATGAATAATTTTGTTTAAATAAAATTAATAACAAAAAGTTTAGTTTTCTACTGCTCAATAAAACGTTATCGGACTTAAGTAATGTTTGACCCACAATCTTGTATGATGCAAGATTTGGCCCCATGTGTGATTGAGTTTGACATCCCTGGGATGAAATGACCTATGTGGGACAAATTGACTTTTGTTGTGGGGCGAAATGACCTATGACCTTGCAAAACATTATCAAAATTATTCACGTTGATATAAAACTAATATAGGTCCAATAACCCCAATGCCCCACTGTGATCCACAAAATATAACCTTAACATACTTACATTCCAAAATATCTTGACGATAAAAATTTTGAAGTCCTTGAATGAACTTGCCACTTACGATGTCTGTAACTGCACATAAAAATTTATATTTATGACAGTTTCCTTTTTAAAAAAAAAATTATTTAAAAACTGCCGTGAAACTTTGGCGCTCACTTGTGACCCTGAAAGGTATTCTTTTTGTTTTGAATAGCGATATTTAACTTCATCGATTCATGGTCATGCGGTAAAGCGTTTTGAGCCCGCCTTGAATGGTGGGGAAAGCGCTATATAAATCAACATTATATTGTTATTCTACGAAATAATTCTAAAACATTTGAATACAGCACGTGATTCGCAATATGGTCTTAATTGCAAGCACGGCATAACGCAAGCAAATAATAACAAAATAGATGTGATGAAAACAAAGTCATTATAAAGCCTTTCTTACCTCCACGAAGTGTAATCTTATGATTTTGTTTGTCCATAGATTGTATAAATCCACTCACAATCAAATTATCGGTGGTTTTTAAAGTTACTTTATGGCCCACTGGGTTTAGCATCGAATCCATGTCGCCGAATGCTCCAAGTTTGAAATGTAGAGTAGTTGGCGAGCACTTTTCCGGTTATGTATGCGACCCTATGACAGCATGACGTAAAGTAAAGTCCAAACATTTGGACAAACATTTTCAAAGACATTATAGATTTAGTGGTCTAACATTAGCCTAGAAATTAGTTTGTAGACCTTTAAATATATATAAATACATATTTAGATATAAGCATGTATTTGCGTACTTTGCGACATAGTAACGCAAAATAAGCAAACGGTTGTTGACATAGTTCCGCTAAGATCGAAAGTCGGAAGAGCTATCGTTCTTGTCAGCATATAATGTTGGATTTTATTTCGTGTGTGCTCGTGTACAAGTTTATACTCATGAGGTTACTGTGTTACAATTGACAGTATGCTAAGTGCTCTTTGTGTGTGCACCAATTCTTGTGATTCTACATTCGACCTCATTTGATTGTCTTACACATCTTAATGAAATAAAGTTTGTGATATCCAATTCATGCTAAATCCCGAGCATCAGTCAATTATACGAGATGACAGAAGAAGCTGTCTGATCCGAAATTATAAAACACACCGAAAAGAACATGTTTTTAAAATTAAAGGATTTTTTCTTGTCTCTAAGATCTCCAAAAACAAACACAAAGAATTACAGGGAAGAACTGCGCATGATAGCACATCCCAGATTAAAAAAAACAAAACAAAGCTAGAATTTCAGTTTAAAATTCTTCTTGGAAATCCATTTTCTACTTTCTGGAACCACAAAGAGAAATAGGCTAATTGTGCTAGGGCTTTAGAAGCCATTATAATAACTGAATTAATAATTATAAAAGAAGTGTGACATTAAAAACATTGATCAATAACACATGCTGATACAAAACACTTTCAGCCACTGGTTACTGAAATACACAAGTAATGGAAGTTAAACATTGTGTACAATAATACACTTAATAAAACACTTTGTAGAACTGAATTGTGTTAATGCATGACAGAATGACTGCTTGTCATAATGGATAGAGACTTTAGGAGAATCAAAGATAGTATTGTTGTACCCAGTGTGATACATAGTAAACCTGTTGAAACTGTTAACATCATCATGTTCCTAGGCACTGTTTTTTGACTGCCAGCTCAAATGGACTATAAACACCAAACATATTGCTCAATGTGGCCAGCAAAGAATGTACCTCCTGCTTAAGTTGAATAGTTTTTCAATCAGCAAAGCAATCTTAAGGGCCATTTCTATCAGTTGTTTATTGAGAATCTTCTATCTTTTTCATTTTTATGCTGGTTCCACATTCTGTCTGTCCATAACAGGAATAGTCTGAACAATATTGTCCACATCCATTCTAAGATAATTGATATCAAGCAGAGGGATTTAGCTTCTTCCTGTGACCAACAAATAGTCAGGAAAACTTGCCTCATTTTATCAATACCTGAACATGTACTGAAAGGGGAATTTGTTTTATGCTTAGAGGCAGGCACATGAGGCATCTGCTTAGAGCCCCAATTATATTGATTAATTTAATAACTAGGCTTCAAATTAATCCGTCTTGGGCCCTGTGGCGGGCTAAGAACAGGCCTGGTTATGCCATGCTTGTATGTAGAAGCAACATGCACTTGAAATTGTTCGTGCCTTCTGTGGTGCAGCTGCTCAATCACAGATGAATTGTCAGTGGTGTGTATATTGATGATGTTGTAGGCATGCATATGAATGGTCCAGACGTAAGACTTTTTTTCCCTTTAGATTGTGTTACTTGCTCATATTTTCACCTTAGAACTTATTTTGTAACTAGAGCTTTATATATATATAGTAACTGAGCACCTCTCCCAAGTTTAAACTGCCCATTGGGACTAATAAAGTTGGTCATTGTCATTCTGAACAATTGACGAAGTCAACATCTGTTGTTTACATTTTATACTAGGTAAAATTACCAATGAATGAATATATTCTACACAATTCCTTGACAAAATTTTTATGTTCATGCCTACAACTTATATTGTTTGAAAGTAAATAAAAGACAAATCAATTCAAATGCAAAATTAACTTAATTCTCCAAATTCCTTTTTAAATATGAGGATTACAAGTGATAATAAAATAAAGAAGAGTTCATCTGCAGTAAATATTTGCCAGTTTATATATTCACCACCTTCCTAATCTATTTATGTCCATTGTCGACAGCATTTTGTGAATTTTTCAAAAACAAAGCTGGAGATGTATCTACATATATGCTACAAGGTCTATGCATCAGTCCCTACCATGTATATTTAGTGCATGCATGTCTGAAAAAGTTATCATTTTAAGAGCAATAGTGCCCATGCAGTGGGATATTTTGGATAAATGCTGTAATTAAAAGTAAACAGATGGAATGTGAAAATATTGAAAGTATAGAGAATTTGATTACAAACTCTCCACATACAGATGTGTGTTGGTGTGCGTGAGAGAGTCAATGAATATATTTTTATCAATATATATATATCCCATCTGCTATGATGTATATGTAAGAGCAGGATAGTGAATTTTTTTTTGAAAGTAAAAAAATACAAGTAAACAGCAGTCCCCACCACAAACATTACTTCAGGAGAACGTCTGGAAGGCTGAACTAAATCTGGTTTTCCTTTTGCGGCTGAAAGGTGCATGGAGTTACACATTGTTGCATCCACGTTAACAAAGAAAAAAATAATAATAATAAGATTAAACGGTGCGCGATTGCGTCCAGCTGCTCGGTCAATGTAAGTTTGCTGATCGCAACGAAAACCAAACACCATTGACTGTCATACAGCAAAGCGTTCAGTGATCGAGCTGGCAGTGACTAGGGTTCACCAAGGACTGAGACCACCTTTTGGGTTGTAGATCGGAGAAAGGTTTATAAAATCACTTGTACGTTAGTTTTGCAAATTGACAACGTACGTGTGATCAACAGCAATTATAATAATTATTAAGTCAAGTCAGAACTAGTGGCATCTATTAACTGGACCGACTGTCTTGACATGGGCGAGCGTTGCTTAATTTTGCGCAATCGCCGTAAACCACCAATTAAAAAAGAAAATTAAAACTCATAATTACAGTCTCGATCTGTGTGGTATAATGAGCTAGCACACGTTTTGTAGGGCATCGTATTCGTGTCAGAATTGTTGTGGATGGTTCTAGAACTGATGCGTTACTCTGCTATAGTGTGGTGTGAGTACAAGGGTCATGCGTCGCAGATAATGCGCTGGAATATTGTTTACTAATTCAAAGGTCACTGTCAGAGCACAGTCCACTGACGCTTCAGACAAACATTAGTTCCCTATGACCTCACTGCCACGTCCACAAAACAAGGAAAAATCTGCGACCTTTAAACTTGAATTTGCAGAAGTACTGTTCTCTAGATTAAAATCATCGCGGACATCCATTGTGAACCCCTTGACCTTTGCAGTTACGGTTTAAATAAGGTCACGCACGTGTATTGTCCTACATTTAACGAAAAAGCTAAAAAAAAAAAAAAAGAAAAAGAAAAAAAATCGGTGCATGTTCTCCAGCATAGTAGTTTTATTACTTTTGTTAGAGTACGTCAGTAAGGAGAGTAACACGTGCTTTTTTCTCTTTTTCTCTCTCTCTCTCCATCTCACGTGGTCCAGCGCGCGTCAGTCGATTTTGTTTACGCCGAGTGGCTGGCTGGCGTGGTGTGACTCGATCAAGCCAAAGTCGACGTGACCTTTGCATGGACTGGTTTGTGAGATGTGAATTAAGTTCTAGTGGACAAGAGTTCATTTTGTCGAGGGTCGAAAAGGGGGGGTGGGGAAGTTAAAAGACTGCATGGTTACATCTGCGGACACGCTGGTGTTGTGGTGTGACGTATGTGTGATTACTACAGCTGTCGCCATCACTATAAACTGCTCTTGGGTCATCCAGATTTTCGGGTAAGCTTCCCTATTTCAATTTCAAGTATAATTTACACACACACACAAGAATGAGTATCTGAGAGCTTCAGAAATATAACATTCAAACATGTCGCGGCAAGCCGGAAGTATACTGAAGTTGTCGTCCTTTGTTTCATCAGTTTGTCGTTCTAAAAAAAAAAGAGAGATAACGAGGGATAGTCATACGTTGAGAAAAGAGAGGCAGCGGAAGGACGGGGTGATGCTGCGTCGGCAACATCGGAATAACCGTCGCAATCTGCGATCGATAGTGAAGAAGAAATGTGAGGGGTAGCAGGGATTAAGGGGAGGGGGGGCGAATCTTCTCCGTTGCTATGACAACATGAACATCGATAGTAGTGTACTATTTCTTTCAGCAACGCGGTGAGCGAGTGCAGGGAGCGACAGAGGCGTGTTATCACCCTTGCACTTTGTCGGGAATCTATATGACGATGTACCCACGTGTCGCGTTCCCTGTTACAAGGTTCATTACCGATGGCTCCAAGTTAAAAAAAAAAATCCTATTTTGGCAAAGAACTCGTCGTCATTGTTATCGACGTCATTTTCACGTCAGTAACATCAACGACATTTGATAAGACACCTCGTAAGAGACGAGGGAAGATTTCCAGATCCGAGAAATCCTGTTAGTAAAGAGACATCCGATGATAAATTTAATTAAAGCAGTACTAGAGTACACTCGCATTACATCTATTTCGCGACACTGACGCCACACAAATTAATGATGTGAATAAGCTTGACTCGAATGTTCAGTCCTGACGAAAAGTTTAGGAACCATTGTTTCAGCATGTAATCAGTATAACTTCTCTCGAGACAATATACATGTATTTGACTAAAGCACTACTTCACGGTTGGTGAGTCTGCTTTCGCTGACTGAATTTTAAACATTTCATTTAATAGTTCAAGGCTATACAAAAACCTTGTCTTTTGTTACTAAAACTTTTAATAGCTGTATTCTAGAGGACGGAAAAGGAAAATTTTCCATTAGAATCGTATCGCGCGGCGAGCAAACAACTCCGCAGCGAACGCACGGCGATGGAGTGACGTAGTACCGCGTTCTCCCGTTCGAGCGGGATTTTGCGTGGATTGCAGGTGCAAAACACTTTTATGCTAGTGGATATTACATAAGCAGCTGCAAGATGCTATATAATTTGCAGAATGAATATATTTTGCCAATATTTAACGATATCTGTGGGGGAAAAAACCGTGAACCATTCGATACGGTCTTAAAAGAAAAAGTCTGTGACTGCCGAGTTTAAACAGATAAGCAATGAAACAAACAGGAAGGGGGGAGGGGTAGGTACAGGAACACATGGAGTGGGAATGTCTAGCTTAGGTACCACTAGCCACATCTGTGCTGTTACTGGTCTGCAGATCCATATCGCTTTAGTTTGGTCAGAGATCTGTAGGGACCTACAGATCTCTGGTTTGGTCATTATGTCGGTATGAATCTCTGATGAAAGTGTGTTCGTGTCTAGTCCCGCAAGATCAGAGTACGATTCAAGCAAGCTTAGCATAATAATCACCTTAACCTAACTGGACTACTAGAACGATCATATGCATAGTCATTTGAGAGAATGGTTACTATTACCGTTAATAGAATTTTATGGAATTTTAGATATCTGTTGTTTTTTTTTCTGCCTCGCCCACTTTCACTCACACAGTCACTGATTACCAGCGTACACACAAACTCTCTCATCCTCTCACTTATCATGCACTCTTATGTTCGAATGCTCTTACACGTCATAATACCTCTTAATATCAAAGGTCACACAAAGGAGAGATCAATGTAGCTAGTTCATGTTGACATTTATTTTTACACATTTTTATGTGTCGGGAACACTTTGTATCAGTCATAATTTTCACTCTGTCGTGAGCACGAAGCAGTTAAGCTATTCTTTCGATTTTGTTTTTAAATTCATGTGACGCTGTCTCTTGGACTCTGTGTGTGTGTGTTTCTGTGCATTCATTGCATCCTCTGAATGCTATGTCGACATAGGCCTACTGTGTTTATTTATATTTAGCGTGTGTTATATAGAATGATAAAAAGGATAAATTAACGTCTGATTTTCTGTCTCTGTCAAATATACAGTTAAACGTATTTTGATTTAATACAACATCTTTTTTCTTTTTTACAAAATAAAATCGAGTGTTATAGTCCAGAGCACGCTTGCACGTGAGTGTTTCACCAGAGTGGTGTGAAGCGCTAAGTGTATGTTCAACTACACACCTCCCTGTTTACCAAGCATGGCTAGAGCTGATTGATTGATGACCTACAAAAGAAGTACCTAGCGCTCATCACTTTCTGGGGCGGAGTGACAGCGTTGACAATAAAGGATAAGATAACAAATTCTTGATCATTGAACTTCGTGTGGTCAAGAGCGAGAGAGAGGAAGGGGGGGGTTCTTCTGCGGTGTTGCTTGAATGTTGTATGAGTGATTACATTTTGTCATACAGTCAGAGCGGTGGGCTTAATATTCTGTACGTTCATATATCTTAAATTTTATCTTAAATGTTTACTATGGTGTCTGCACATAGACAAACTGAAATTTCTTTGAACTCAATTTTAAAATATTTATGCTCTTGTCATTTCTGCCCACATAGATTCATAGATTTTTTTTTTTTTTTTTTTTTTTTTTTTTTTTTTTTTTTTTTTTTTGCGTTCATGACCTAAGAGGTAAAACTTCTGTTGCCACTATTATTTTCTGTGGCCTATGGATAAAGGTCACGCAGGAGACGATTTATTATCAGGAGGGGAAAATCAAACGCATTTTTAAGCCATTTTTAACCGGACAAACAAAGACGAATGTTTGAACAAGTTTAGCAGAGTTTTTCTATCAGCGTTTTATGAAGATTTTGCCAGTTTTCATCAAACGTTCGTTCACCTTTGTTCGGTTAACAGCGACCCTCAGGCGCACAGTAGAATTGAGGAGCTTCTTGTTTCAGTGGATCAACAAGCAAGAGAAACATGACTAGTGTTCCTGATGATGTTTATAGGTAAGCTTGTTTAGTTGATGCGACGGTACATCGTTATGCGTTGAATCAATCCTGTTCGTTGCAACTTATCGTAGTCCTTTGTTTTCACGGTTCAAGGCCGCTGTCCTAACCCCAAATGTGGGATCTTGTCCCAGTTGCCAATGTGTGGTTGCACACTCCCTCAACTGCTGCTTGTTTTCTCAACGCATTAACTGTCGTCGTGGATTGAGAACGATTGCGTCATGAGCTGGGGATACCTGTCGTCACAGTCCAGTGAGCTTTTTTTTTTCCTGTTTGTTTCCTCGCGGATTTCTTGCTGCCCACTGTTCTGTAATGTTTGTTAACATCTCTGTGCTTACACCCGAGTATGTTTGTATACCTGTCAGGTTTGGTTCCAGTTCGATTTTATTGCTAATAACTAATTTTCACGATGTCATGTGGTTTCTAAGCATCATGGTTATTTTTCTGTGTACGTTTGGCTGGACAGTGTATCAGTTTTCTCAGCTATTTACTAGCTGCTAGCTTGTGCATATATATATATAAAGCTATCGACACTGTTCTGTTGTCTGCCTAACGCTTATAAGATTTTTTTTTCTTCAATGCATGCTTGTATCAGTGAATGGCTCAATTTGTTTCAGAGTTGTAATTTTGAAGGCTTTGTTTTTATGATAGACATTTTTATTCTTTTCATCCTCAAGAGGCTTTAGAAGAAAACAAAAAAGCAAAGAAAACAAAATCTTAATAAAATCAACTCATCACACATACGTATATACAAAGTCACAGCACGTCCACACACACAAAGCCTTCAACTCAGTCACGCCACATTCATACCCAACGTCACATAGGTACATTCCCCATACCCTACGCTCATCAGTAATCGCCAGTCTCCCTTCTAACTCTCCTTTCCATCGACTCATTGTAATTAGACGAACGTACACTTACCTTGCCTGCGTACGACGTATTACACGAACACACACACACAAAGCACAACGTTCGATGGGCTCCCGCAGATGAGGATGAAGAGATTTGTAGGTGAATCGAATCAAAGAGGCACAAGATCAGAGGAGAGTTATAAGGAAGATGGCGGGCGGAGACAGTTGTTTTCCCCCTCACACGGCCATTTTGAGAGCAACTACTTTTCTTAAATATGACGTCTTTTTCTGCTTCACGTGACGTGGAACAAATGACGCACACAAGACGTCAGACACAAGACACCATTCCTACACGAGACAATACGAGAGCTACCACAACTCATTACACTCATCTCTAAACACAACCACTAGGAATGATATGTAAATAACAGTCAAATCTGTTGGCCTGATCATGCTTGTCTCACACAAGTACCTATCCCCATATATTCTATAACACGCGCACACAAACAAACAGTCTATGCACGTACTCATCATCATTATCACCACAGTCAATCCCACACTCTAACAGCCCATGGAACACGCGAACGTTCGCGAAATAATCACCTTCTTTATCACAGGCATCCTGCATGTTCCCATAAACAATACACGTACACACCCATCCGCTATGAGGTACAATTATGCGAACCCCCATATAAGTACTCGGGAGATAAACGGGTGTAGAAAGTGGAGAAGGTGGAAGGACGTATTACTAGGCAGCATGACCGAGAGCCCTACATTTTAGTTGCCTTGGGTGTGCTCTGGGTCTTTGCGATTCGCGATTCGCCGGCAGGTAGAAGAGCGAGTAATTAGATATCGACTGCGATTCTGAGGTACCCAATGATTTCTTTGCTGTCCCAACCATTACAGAGGCATTTCGTGCTAAAGATGAGCTCTTCAGAATAAGCTTGATATTTTGAGATCACTTTAATTTGGACTATCAGTGACCATCAAAAGAAACATTTTTTACCAGCGTATCGACGGTAAATTTTACACATAAATACATATAAACAGTGTTTCTCATCTCACGAAAGCTTGTGTAAAGCACGTAAAGAAAATTTGCTTGGGGAGGGAGAAAGGGTGGGAATCGGAAGTGGAAACTACTTGATGACATAAGTTAGAAGATTTCTTCGCATAAGAAATGACTTTCAAGAGTTCTTACGCATGCGCGTGCGCAAACACGCATATATGTTTCAGTTAACTGAAGGCATCTCATTGCACCCGGTTGTGAAAGATCAAAACGGTCACCGAGATGGAGGCGCTGGCGACAGCAGAAAGGTTAAAAGTCGCTGATTCAAAAGGGTTAAAGGCAAAGAAGGGGTGAAGAAGAGTCTTCCTCAGGTGCGGCAATCGACATCTCGTCTAACGATGCTTTACCTCTGAGTCGGCGAGAGAAACAGCTTGGTGTACACCTGTGAGCGCTGCTTCTGGCATCTAATTGAGTTAACGAGAACAACACTTTTCTGTCGACCAGTTTCTAATCGGTTGTCGTCATGTCTACACGAGACACGCCTTTGACAATCCAAACCCAGCCTTTCTTTTTTTCTTTATATAACTGTCTGATCGTTACATCAGACTGGAAACTGCGAAACATGCACGATTTCTGGACATTTTTTTCGTGAGGTGGTAAAGTAAAGGTAGAGGTTGTCTTCTGATGGTTTTTTTTTTAAGGTTGCTGGGAAATGAGGTGTTGAAGATCTAATTTTTCTCGGGACAAACATTATTTGAGGGAAGCCTTACCTTTCCCATCCTTCTGTGGAGTGAGGTACCCATTCAGAGATGATGTCCTGGTTGTTTCGGACGCTTTTCATTTTTAATACTTCTGTACAGCGTCTGCAGAAACCGCCATGTAGTGAGTTTGGTGGAATTAATGAAATCTCAAGATGAAATCTGATAAGATCTCATGGCGAAATTTCGTTTCTGTCATTGGCTTACAGGAACCTTCCATGTCACTGAATTTACGCTGTATTCAACGGTGGCATCTGTGCGTATCTGATAGTAATACAAGGAAGTTATTTTTTTAATTGGACTATTAATGAGTTGCGAGACAATGATTTTACAGTTCCACTTAAAACAGTCCACAGTTTTTTTTTATTTTGTTATCTATTTAACCATCGTGTTTCGATAGGGTAGGGTACTATAGTGTATATCATTATCGGGTACAGTTTTTGACAGCAACGCTATCAGAGAAAGATAAGTGGCCGAAATAACACCTGAGGGTAGATGAAAAAAAAAACAAACTAGGTTGAATATTTCCTAGTATTTAGGTTAACAATGTATGAAGAGCCACGTGTTGTTGTCAAGTTTGGTAGGAGTCCTCAATAATAAGTCTAGATTTTTTCCTAAAAATCATTGTGATTATTTAGAAAGATATGATGTCGACCATTGCTATGGTGGGTCAAGCTAGAACAGGGGGTGGGCAATTAATTTTCCCAAGGGGCCGGATGAGAAATTGGGATGGTTTTAGAGGGCCGGACTAATATAGTTAACTCAGTTTTACCCAATACTGTATATATAGTATATATTCTGGCGGGCGGGCCGATCAGAGACAGGAGGCGGGCCGGCCTTTGCCCAGGTCTGAGCTAGAAGGTTTAAAAAAATCAGGAATTCTTCATTCGCTGTTTCATCTCTCAGTTCAGAAAGGTCACTAATAAACGCTATACAATCTTTTCTAAGTTTTGCAGTCTCTGAAATATTACTTCTGTCGTCTTCAATAACGCAGAAAACGAATGTGCATTCAGCTCTGCTGCTTCAAGCCCTAAACACCCGGAAACGCAAGGAACCGAGCAAGGATTTCGCATTCATGGATTTTTTTTTTAAACTGAACCCGCCCATTTGGGTAAAAGTGACAGTTTTCCTCTTCTGCTGGCGCACATGGGAATAAATCGAATTAAATGACTTGTAAACATGTTCTCCACCTTAAGATTTCGCTGAACCCTCGCTAGAGGACTGGCGACATTGAGTCAAGCCATTAGGGACAGCGTGCATGACGAGGTCTTAAGTGCCTAGCACACGCGGTTTCCCTTTGACTTCCGTTGTCTGCAGCCTCTTAACTTATGTCGTGGTGATGCATCCTTGTCAGACATCTGTAGCCGAAGAGGCTTTTGGTATGCGCTGTTGCGTGAGCACGAAGAGGTCGTGAGGGCGGAAGCGTTGATATAAAAGACAGAAGATGACAGGATCGACATTACAAAGCCCGGAATCGTTCTCCTTGAGCTTATACCTGCGAATTTATTTCCTGGCAATTTGGGGAAGTAAGAAACTTTCTGTGGATGACAGACTGTGAAAGAAAAGCTGCTTAACCTTGGAATTATATGGTGTGATACAATGGGACGGTACAATGGCCTGCTCAACTGTCAAAAGTTATACAAGGCTATATCTGGAATGTGTGAATTTTCTTGAAATAAATTGATTTAAAAACGATCGAACGTGATAAGTTTTATTACCGTTGTGCCTCCAAGACGAAGTCTTCAAGGAGTGGCGAAATCTTTAGCGGTGGTGAATTCAACGAGAAAGGAAGAGGCTCTGAAATACTTTTGGTGTTAGACAAATCTAACAATACGCAAGACTGAGTGGCGAAATATTTAAAAAAAAATTTGCCTTGCCGTCTGTTCTTGGAACGAGAACGTCTAGAGGACTTATCTTCTCCTAGCACGAGAAGCAGTTTAAAGGATCCCCCAGTGTCGCAAACCACGATGCACAAGAGGAAGGAGAGGTTGATAATGCCCCAGCGCCATGGCAGCCATCGGAGACGGTTCGTGTGGCGAGAGAACGGGACGGCAGTGGAGGCGCACAGCGAGGAGAACGGTATGAAATCACGTGGTCGGTTGACGGGCATCTACAGCAAAGTAGGCTAAAGAGAAATGTCCAGCAAGAGACTCACGACGACACTTTTGGGCCGTCTCAATCAGCCTCATTGCATGGCCAAATAGTTAAACTTCGTATAAGAATGGAAAACATACTTTAGCTTCGACCTTAGCTAGAAAACGGTGTTAAGTTCTGCCTTTTCTTAGTTTTATCTTTAATGACAGGTACATTCCGCCCTTGGCTATTGCGAATCTTTACAGGCTGCATTCAACTAGAGAACAAACATTTGCTTAGCTAGATGCTCGCATCCGTGTCTGGTGTTTGTCGTGATTGTGTTTATTATTTATGATTATGTTTATTTATTCTTTTTGCCTTTACATTTTTCTGTTTTTAATTATTTTCTATCATGTTTGATTAATTTTGAGAGATCACGCGTAGTCTATTTAACTCGTTTTCTAAAACAACATATTTTATTTCTTTGGGTGAACGAACTTTTACATCCCTCTTGTAAGTCAAACCGAACAAGTGAGCCATCTACAATAAAACCTTCCTTCTGGTCCAAGCCTAATGTACAGGTGTAAAGGATATAATCATTGCATATTCTACGATTATCCCAGACCCGCTGTCTGGTGATCACAAAAATATTAGAACCACAAGAAGAATGCTCACTGACTTTCACTTAGGGTAACTACAGTTCAGTTATTTTTGCTACTTTTTACATCGCGTTGTTATATTATAATTATTCATAAATTTTGTTTTACGCGCTGGGTGCTTCAGTATCGTTATCTTTTATTAAGATTTCAAAATTATAATAATATTTGACTTATTATACCTTTCTGTTATGTAACAGTACATTTTAATTGCCTGTTCTGTTTTGTAGCTTCGCTGCATTATAATTATGTGTTTGGCTATGTAATGTTGCGCTATGATTATTTCTTCTGTAGCCTTACTACATCATGATTATTTTTGACTAATAGCTACTTTGCATTTATTTTTAATCAGATTACTTGATTATAATAATCATATTTTGCGGATAATTCCTACATTATAATTATCTTTTACGTAGATTTTTTAAATATTTTAATCTAAAACGTCTTTTGCATATAGTTCCTACATTAAAATCCTCTTTTACCTATAGAGTTCCTACCTTGTAATCATCTTTAGCTTAGAGTTTCGACATTGTAATTTCCTTGACGTGTAGTCTGTGTACACTATAATTATTTTCCTCTGATCGTTCCTACCTGATGATTCTCTTGTTCACTCACGGGGGGGTCGTTGTAGAGGACGTTCCGGCCAGCATGGAGTACGAGAACGAAGGTTTGCTGCACGAGATGTTCCAGCGACAAGCCATGTCCACCCCGGACAAGGTGGCGGTGGTCAGCATCTTTGAGGACCGGACAGTGACGTTTGGTGAGCTGGACATCTGGAGTGACCGCCTGGCTGCAACCCTGCAGCAGAAGGGCGCAGCTCCGGACCGTTGTGTGGGCATCTGCATGGACAAGACTGTAGACTTTGTCATCACTTACATCGCCATCCTTAAAGCTGGTGGGGAAACCTACTAAGATTTCTTTTTTTTTTTTTTTTTTTGTCTTTTACTAACTCATATTTCTCTAATTCCTCTTTTTTCTGCGTTTCTGGTCTTGTAGTTTGTTTTGTTTTACTTCCAGAGTCGATTCAACACAAGCCCTTATTATTATTGCGATAAAATGCAAATAAGAAGCTGAATTATATACGTATTATGAATGCTTTTGCCTATACATACACATTGCTGTGTTTTTGAAAGTATGCTGTGATGGTACCTGATGGTATTTCCGTAAAGGTGCTGCCTACTTGCCCCTGGACACTACTTACCCGTCACACATGCTGCAGTCGGTGCTAGAAGACGCTCTACCTGTAGTGGTGGTCGCCTCGCCAGAGTTTGAATCCAAACTGAAAAGTGCAGTGGGTTGGTTCAGATCTCTTGCCATTTACTTCTTGCAAATCTTGCTGGTTTTTCTTTATAATCATATGATCTTGTTAAACTCGTATCCCCATTTTTTCACTTTCATTCTCTGTACCACACTTTCATTCTCTGTACTATAGTCCACCTCACCCCAGTCCTTGATACTTTCGTAGCTTTTTATATTAAGAATAAATTGTAGAAAAAACGAGATTTTTTTATCAAGAGAGAAACTGGGTTGTACCTGTCTGTAGATAAAATCAAGGTCCTTGTACTGCACAAGGGTTGGGAGGAAACCATGATTAAGCTCACATCTCCAAGGTTTGTACCGCCATCCGTTCACCTCGACAACCTGGCATTCGTCGTCTACTCTTCTGGAACCACGGGCAAACCCAAAGGTACATTATCTTTCTTGTATCTTACATGAAGTCGCAGCATATCTTTTCTGTCTGTCACTCAAGTTGTACGACTGATACCGTCTAAAGGTCGGTAGGAGCAGTTAGTGTGTATTATGTGTGGATACCCGAGCAGAGAGGTTCCAGCATACTTCATCATCTGTTCATTAGATTGTGCGTGCATGAATGTATTTGTGTGTCAGTGTGTGAGCATGTCCGTGTGTGCGTGAGGGGCTGGGGAACGCAAAGAATAAACACACAGGTGGAAGATTGCAGACCTGCATAGTTTGCGAGCGTCCTCATCAGTCTCACTGATTGCTGTAGAAGTGCCATGTAGTGCTCTCTTTGAGTCGTGTTTGGGTTGCTGTGGGTTGCAGGCATCCAGTGCCAGCACCGCGGGGCCGTGTTCTCCTACCACGCGCGGCACGTCTTGTTCCCGTACCAAGATGACGACAGGGAGGCCTGCAACATCTTCTTCGTTTGGGAGATGCTGAGGCCCCTTCTTAAAGGTCACATTTTACATGAACTTCATTTCAGTTTTAATAGGATTACGCTGTGTCGATGCTGCGATTCTATAATATACCTCATCACGCACGCACACATCGGAAACAGTTTATATAACATACAAAGTCCTAAAGAAGAGTAGTGATTATTTTCTGCCTTCTCAGTACAGTGAAAGGGTCAACTAAATCCCACCCTAATAATTGTCTTAAAGAAAAAAGAAATAGTAACACATCAGCTAGTCAGTCAACTAATTTATCACTCCATCAACCAAGTCAGCCACTCACCCAATCTGTCGGGTATCGGTAGATAAAAGAAAGGTTTACTTTGTCCAGGTATCCCAATGTACCCATTGCCCAACACCGTTATCTACGACCCTCCGTTGCTGTGCAAGTACCTGCAGGCGAACGCCATCACGCGGATACTCTTCACGCCCTCGCTCTTCGAGGCCGTCCTCAACACCCCCGGCCTTGACCTGCCCACGGCCTTTAAGTCGATGAGGTGAGACTTCAGGGTATTCGGATGGTGGCATTTCTTCCTTTAAAAAACAAACTTTTTTCGCATCTCGCTGTTAGATCAGTGGGGTAGTGATTAGACGGGTGGAGTGGGGATGAGGTAAAGAGTTTAGAGGTGATTTTAGGGTAGGATCCTCGTTGGTTGGATTGGTTTATGGGAGAAAGTGCTTCTACCCCGTTTTTCTGATGGTGAATTGGTTATTTACCACGACGAGGTCTGAGCCCACGATCGACAGTCCTCTTTCGAGGTTGGAAACTTAACCTTAGGGCCTCTGGATATTAATGCCACCATGACAACATTATGACAAAGTAACTGTGATTTTGGTCATTGATAACGACTAAACTTTAATCATACAACTTCATGTATTAAAGATACAAAGATAAATAAAAGGGGAGTAATTTAGAAATACATAATTTTTTTTTACCTTATTGAGATACTTCATTTTTATATTAATACTTATATTAATGTGCCAAACAAAATCCTCCACGTCGTCACGATTTCTTCATGTTTATGAAACTTCATGGGCAGACAAATATGGTTCTGCGGTGAAGTGGTGACCATGTCGTTGCTGAAACGCTGCATTAGTACTCTCCCCTGGATACACTTCATCAACCTGTATAGCATCTCCGAGTGTCACGACGTTGCCTTCGTCGACCTGACTGACTACTACCAGAAAAACAAGGTGAGGTAGTTCGTCCTGACTGACTATTACACAATTATTACATAAGTAAAACCGGGAAGTACCAGAAAGAGTAAGACTTCACGTCGGTGAGCATTTTCCTAGACTGTGCAACACCTCATCTAATGAACTCCAGTTTTCATGTTGTTCGGATGCAAGTCCGTGCATATTAACATACATGCGCGTTCACACAAACACACACACACCATAAACATAAGCAGACGTGCGTGCACTCTCGTTGTCTGTGAGTCCCGCCTTTGATTTATGTCAACAGGAGTCCATGATGGCGCGCAAGTTTTCTCCTGCGGGTAAAGTTCTACCTGGAGTACATATTGCTATTATCGGCGATGAAGGAAAACCGCTTCCGGTTGGAGTGTCAGGAGAGGTAACATCCTGTTTGTTTGTTTGTTTGTTTGTTTGTTTGTTTAAAGACTAAATTAACATTTTAGTTGACTTAACCTGGTTAGGGCCAGACGACGTTGGACACCTAGCCTGTCACATGACCATAGACATTTGACAGCCACCTGGCTCTGAATCTGCCGAGTCAGCGAGTGATATCTAACCTTGCTCTATCTAAATCTACCATTTCCTCCTCGATCTCTTTGTCTTTGTTTTCATCTATGTGTTTGCCTATGTGGCGAGCTGTATCTCTTTCATCTCTGTCCGTAGATAGTGTGTAAGCGCCTGCACATATCTGAGATACGTTGGACATGAGGGGTCAGTACACAGAGGAGCCTGTGTGTTTTTTTTGGGGGGAAGGGGTAAGAGTGGTAGCCTGCGTGCGAAAACATCAACATATATCTATATATTTGCCTCCAGATTTACGTGGGGGGTCCAACTCTCGCCCGGGGCTACATCAACAGACCAGAACAACAGGCGCAGCGCTTTATTCCTCTCCTGGAGGGGATGCCAGCATCTTATGGCGACCGACTGTACCGGACAGGAGACTGGGGCTACATGCTGTCGGACGGGTCGCTCGAGATTTGCGGTCGGTGCGACACGATGGTCAAAATAAGAGGTTACTCCATTGAAGTACAGGTGAGGTTTGAGCTTCTATTGTAGCACACGTGATGTGTGGGCTTTATATGAGATTCGACTGAAGGATTTGAACAACACAAAGCAGAGACGAGCAATAAGATCAAAAGACCAAAAGAAAAAAATTACAACAGAGATACCCTGAAACGCGATGGTATTGGGGAAAAGGATGGACAACGACTTTTGTCGAGATTCCATTTCAGTTCGCTTAGAGAGAAGCAGTAGAAAAATATCAAGAGAGAGACCTAAAAAAGCGCGACTGCGAAAAAAAGCAAGTATCATATTTCCGAATGGCCATACAAGTAGTAAATACAAGTAATAAATCCAACTGGTTCACCGTGTCTAGGCAGAATATGAACACAGAAGACAGAGCACAACTTTTTCCTTCCGCCCACATTTACCATCTCTAATAAATCAAGTACCTATATATCAGGTAGATAAGGGAGAAAGCAATTTTCCAGCTAAAATGTGGTCAAGATTCGCCAACTATTTCAGGTAAACTCTCTGATTTTCACCTTCCGTCTTTTCCTCGCAGGCGGTGGAAGCGGCTTTGCTGGCCCTGCCGATGGTTCACGCTTGCACGGTGCTGGTGTCAGGTGAAGAAGGGGAAGACAAGTTCCTGGTGGCCTACATCGTAAAGAAAGAAAAGACAACCAAAAAGGAAATCCGCGGCGAGCTTAAAAGACGGTTGCCTTTTTACATGATTCCCGCCTACTTCGTGTTCCTCCAGAGGTCAGGGGTGTTCGTGGAAGAGGGTGTGCGCGAGATGTGTGTGGGTGTGTGCTTATCAATGCAGTCGTGTGTGGTTTGCCTGTAGGTAAGAGAGAGGTTGAGAGAGTGTGTGGACGCGCATGGATTCATTGATTCCTCTGCACGAGATAACCCCAACAATAAATTAGAAGAGTTCAGTCAAAAGTGTTATATCGCCAACAGATAGTCTTCTTGTTCTTTATTAGCTTCGCTTCTTCATTCACACATTGTCTTGAATGGACATCTAAGAACCATGCTTTATGTATTCTTTTCATCTGAACTCTTGATGCCATTACCCTGGCCCTTGTTTGTGGCCTTGCAATATCTTTGTTGTGTCCAAGACTGGGAGATAAATAATAAGGCTCTTCCATTTTTTCCACGTTTTCCACTATTTGTACAGCATCCCTATAGTGTCCACGACAGGAAAACTGGACAAGAAGGCCTTGCCGCCCTTTGACCGCAACCACTCGGACGACGTGCAGGCGGAAGGTCGCCCCAGCACGGCCATGGAGGAGAATCTGGCCGCCATCTGGCGCGAGGTGCTGAGGATTCAGGACATCGACATCCACGAGAGCTTTTTCGATATGGGCGGGTACGGTCGTACTGATTGTGTGTGTTTAAAACTGAACAAAGCATTTTACTCTTTTATTTTGCTCTTTTATTTTATGTATGCTTGAGATTAGAGTTGCTGTTGTAGGCCATATGCATAGAAAAAGCTTTTTTATTTATTCATTCGTAGGTTTCTTTGCTTGCTTGTTCACTCAATCCTGGTGGTTCGACTTTTATTTCACTCGTTAATTCTTGTTTATTGCTTTTCTTTGTGTTTGTTTGCTGGCATACCGCATGTGACCTTTTTGGAGGTCTTTCAAGTATGTATCATCATTTCTTGTGTTGCATTGTTCCAGACATTCACTTCTGGCCACTGAACTCCAGCAGCGCATCAAAGAGAAGTTCGGCGTCAGCATGCCAGTCCGCGAACTTTTCACCTATCCAACGGTCAGTCTGCTAAGTCAGTACATTGAAGCCATGCAGAGTAATGGGCACGACAACTCCCAGCAGATCGTCACCATTGGACAAGATCTTGACCTGTCAGCGGAGGTCGATAAACACGACCAGGCGATGATGGAGTAATGACCACGTTTTCTTTCTCTTTTTAAAATTTTTCTTTGGGATTTGTTAAATTTTAAGTTCTTCCTTGCTTCCTGGAATCATCATATCCTTATAACGAAGGTGTTCTACTTTCTTATATTTTAAGGTGTCGCCGAGGTGTGACAATAAGTGTTTATCATTAAAAAGCAACTAAATACACGACTACAAATCGGTAAAAGAACATTCAAGGACTTCACATCTACCTGGGATTTTCCCGAGGCTACAATGGATGAATATCGATTAATATTAGTACTTCTGTGACGAGAAATCAAATCAATTTTAGACGGTTCCGACTGTAAATAAAACGAATATCAAAAGGCCACAAATTTCATTAACCTTAAAACATTTAAAGAGTATATATCTCATTAACCTTAGAGCATTATATTTTGTTTAATTATAATTGCAGTACTTTCTAAGGCTATAAATCAATTTTAAAACACATCGTTTGCATAGATAAAATTAACATTTGACCGTTCTAACACCGTAAATTAATTTAATCTTCAACCATTTAGAGAATTATGCCCTACTGATTTTCAGAATATTCCCAAACTATAATAATAAGAAAAAGAAGAAAAAGAAGAGGAAAAAGAAGAAGAAAAAGACGGAGATATTTATACAGCACCTTTCTCTAGCAAGAGTAGGCCTCAAAGAGTTTTACAGCCATAAGAGTTCCCTTGTATAGTGTGCTTCCCTGTAGCAAAAGGGAGATCACGTCAATCAACGACGCCAGGCTGTGGATCTCAATAAATTGTTTGTTCAATTGTTTCATCAAGGCATCCTAGTAAAGAAGTTGAAACAGCACTAAACCATTATACTGGTAATCTCTCCACATTTTGAGTATAAGGCATGAGGTAACAGTGACCATGGGTGGTCTGCCTGCAGGCTGGACATTCAGTTGCGGGCGTTCTGGAGGACCTTCTTGCACCGGCATCACTTCAGCAAGGGCCGAGTCCTCCTCACCGGCGCCACGGGTTTTCTTGGAGCCTTCCTGCTGAAGGAGATGCTGCTGAACTCAGAGGTACAAGCTGCTGTTGGTGCTGCTCGTTAAATTTTAGCAAGAACCGTATATGTGTGGGTTTGTTTTTTTTTTCCCGCATACATGACTGTTTATTTGAGACCTAGTGAATGTTACTCACGCTCTTCATTTGAATCTCACACTGTCATCTCTATTATGTATCAAACCATCATGTAGTCAATAAGTTCGTTACATAGTAAGTAGTGATCTGGTTTGATGTACTTGACCCCGGGTCTTGATCTGCTCACTTCCGCTTCAGCTACTGGTGTACTGCTTGGTACGTGAACTGCCCAACCAGGATCTCATGGACAGAATCAAGGAAACCATGCGGAAGTACTCTATCCTTGCCAACGACAGCAAACGTGCCACCGAGGAACAAACTAGCATGGAGAGCCTTTTTCGCAAAAGAGTTATTGCAATGAAAGGTAACTCCACTTTCCTGACGTTGTTTTGTTCTGGAGGGTTCCAAGACTAGATTGTATGAAGGTGCAGGTGAATGAGCCAAAAGAAATGATGAGATAAATGGTTCTAATGCACCCTGGAGATAATGTACGATCGCTCATGAAACATCACGGATGGTTTATTTGTTCTAGCATCTGAGAATATCATATCAAAACAACAAGAAAAGTGCAGTAAAATATTATGCATGTGAGGATTCGTTCAGTAGAGGGTAGCCTTCACTAGTTTGTTCGGTTTTTTTTTTCGTCCCTTTTTCTGCAATCTGATTTATGTAGTGGTTGGAGACAGATTGTATAAAGTGGGCTTGGATGACGTCACCACTTTTTCCAATACCGAAATCTTGGGATTTGGGCCCGAGGCCCTTGAATGACCGGCTTCCTGGAATTAAGTCCTCGATCGTGAACTTTAAGATGAAAGTGCTTTGACTGTTGACTTAGGTGAAGGTGATAGCGAAATGTCTTAGATTAAACAGACAGGGGAACAAGTAGCATGAGGTAGCAATGTCTGGCACCTTTGCTTGTTGCGCAGGTAACGTGGCGCTGATGAAGCTGGGTCTCAGCGACGACGACTACAACTACCTGACCACCGAAACCGACTTCATCGTCCACGCCGCAGCCAACGTCAACTTGGCCTACCCATACAGTGTCAGTCAGCCTTGGTCTCTCATTGTTTCATGCACGAGCCTCAGTGCCACGGGATTACTTTAAGGCCTTGTGATAAATGTAATGAGGGAAGATCATTCACTCACACTCACACACAAACTTGATTCCGTCAATGAGTAGAACTCGAACTGTCCCATGGTTTGATTCAGTTATAAATATCTTCATGTGTTCAAACTAATCTCCTGTATTTTGTCATTTCTTTTAGGCTCTACACGGACCCAACGTTCTTGGAACGGAAAATATAATTCTGTTTTCTTCGACGGGCAAAATCAAGCCCATTCACTACATCAGGTAGAGTGTGGGACTTGTTGCTAGGTTAATACATTGAATTTGATGGTCCTCTGACAATGAATCAAACATGGTAGCTAAATTTTATAACATTTTGATTTGTATTTCGAATACTGATCTTTGTCACAAACCAAGATAAGTCCGTGTTGTTTTGTTGCGATGTTCTCTTTTATTATAATTTACTTCTTTTTTTTTTTTCTTTTTTTTTTTTTGTCGTTCTTGATCTTTGTGCTGCGCTGGAAGCTTTTACTGAGACAAGCTAAATTATCATCTCTGAAGATCATAATTATTATTATCGTTATTATTACACTGCGCCGGGCTAATGGCGGGTGGTGACTGCCTGTTGTTGTAGCACGAACGGCGTGTTCCCGCACAACATGAAGGGCTGCACGGAGGACGCGGACGTCAGTGACCAGTGGCCGTACCTGACCGACGGCTACTCACAGTCCAAGTGGGTGGCCGAGCAGCTGGTGCACCGGGCGGGACAGCGGGGCTTGCCTGTCACCATTTACAGGCTGGGTGCGCATGCGCAGCTTTTGTACATCACTTATCTCCCCTCGCTCCTCTCCCCACTTGTCCCCATCTGCTGTTCTCTAGTACCTTGTTGCTTCCCCTTGTAATGACATTTCATCATCAAGGTGTTCATTTATTGTCATGGCGTGCCCAAGATGTCCCAGTTGGAGAGCCCCGAGATTCTTCTATTTTCGTCGTTTTTTGTTGTCATTTATGTCCAAGTTGTCATGTGATGGGTGCGAGTCATTGTCCACTGTCGACTGGCACATCTTCTGGACAGTTCTTAAATTTTTTATGTCCGTTATTTTAAAAGTCTTGTTCAGGGCTAGACTTTATTGCAAAAGTTGTCAAACAGTCTTCCTGGTCACTAAATGACGTTCGTATTTTTCACTTTTTCAACGGTTAGAGTGTCAGGGTGGTTGGAACGATGGCGGTGATGGTTATGATGATAACTGATGATAATGATGATGAAGACGACATAGATGAAATTAGTGTTGTTCAAGTTAAAATTTCAACGAGTAGAATAAGACTATGTAAAGATCAGTATATCAAAAAAATGTCAGATTGGTGATGGTGATGATGATAACGACGATGAGAGGGATGACGATTGATGTTAAATCAGTGTCTGTGACGCAGGCAATCTCGGTGGCGACCGGGTTAACGCCGCATGGAACGCACAGGACTTCACTTTACTTCTGCTGTCGGCCAGCGCCAAGTACGGCATCGCACCGGACGTGGACTGGGAGGTCGAGATGACCCCGGTCGACTTCGTGGCCAGCGTCATCGTGCGCCTGGTGCAGCATCCGGACTCGGCCCTCGGCAAGACCTTTCACGTCGTCAACGACAAGCCACTGCCGGCCAGGTGCGGTGAGGGTTAGGGTTAGCCTCGCCTCCGACCTCGTCAGCAGTATCAGTAATTTTAAATTTCAAAAATACACCGTGAAAGATTGTTTGTACATGTGATGCAAGTGATGTGAATCGTTGTGTTAGTAAATATCGTGGTGGAAGTGATGCAATATCATGCTGCAACTCACGTAACATCACGTTATGAGGGACGTAAAAGTCACGTTGTGAGAAATTTTTTTCCCCCGCCTCAATCCGACCTGTTCACTTTACATAATACTATTGTAATTGAGGAAACGCTTTCATTTAGGGGATAATGAATTTTGCAGGTGGATTTTCAAATGGATGAACGCAAACGGCTATCATCTGTCGCTGATTCCGTTTAACGAGTGGAGGAAAAGGTGAAGCCAACGTTTTGCTTCTTTATCTTACAGTCTCAACTTGCAAAGCGAGTTCTCGCTCTTCCTCACAGGAAGTACATATACATAGTGGACAGATGGAGATCGTGAGATGTCTAGAAAGTACATTACTCAACGAGAATACAGATATTATCGTCTTCGTTTAAGGCGGAGAAAACCATTATCTGTGGTGACTTCTTAATGGCGTTAATATATAAAGCTTATTATCTCATAGAAAAAGAAGTTTATTTGAGCAATTAAACCATTAACACATTAATATTGACGGTACACTGAAGTGTAGCCAAATCGATCACGTGTTCATGAAAAAAGTATGGAATGGAGGTGCACTGCATTAGTAGCCATAGAGCAATTTTTTCCAGAAGTAAGTAGTACTTGCAATAAACTAGAAATATTCGCTAGTCCTTGTACAGGTTATTTGCAGTCAGAACCATTGAGTTGTACAATCATTGTCTGTGGTGTGCCACAGGATCTTGGTTCACTTGTCAGACCCGGACAAAGCCGCTGATTGCAGCGTTCGACCAGAACTTCACAGAATTCTCGAGTCCTACGTCAGGTGAGTTTAGAGAGAAACTATTTCTGCTTTCCTTGAAGTCGAGGATGGGTGTTGCATAAAACATCCGCCACATCTGAGAGGAAATCCTGCTAGACTAATGTTTGTACCATCTGCTTACAGGTTAATGTGAGTTCAAAGTGATTTTATTTTTAATCACTAGCCTCAGCTCAGTACAAAATACTGTTTACCCAAATCCATTGCAATAACCCAAGTTTTAGTGTATTTTTTTTACCTAAATTTGGCCGCAGAACTGCCATTGTTTTGTTTTGGGTTTTATTACAGCGTCCTGCTGGAATTGAGCCTGACACAAACAGGAAGGCAAAAGCAATACATCAATGCGTTTTTGGTAGACATTAGGTTCGTAAAAAAAAGTGGCATCGTTATTTTGTTTTCAGGGAAGAGAAATTCCTATCGGAATTGAGTATCTTCAAGAACGACAACTTTAAGGCGATTCTGGCAGAGCTGAAACTGGAGTACCCGTACACAGACGCGCGCATGCTACAGACGTACTTCAGAAAATTATCTGCCAGGAACATCATGCCAAGACAGCGCCGTAGCACAGGTAAACAACAAGCCCCAGATTTCTTCTAGAACGTTCGTGGAAAGGGTAGAGAACGAAAAGAATCAGTAATGGAGACGGTACCCCCTGAGGACAATCAGCTCCATCACGCTCCATTTCGTTAAAAACAAAACAACTTTTTCCTGTTTTCACCAGCGAGGTTCACAATGAGACTTCCTGTCTCACACGACCAAACGGCCGCCCGTGTGGATGGGTCAGAAGTTTGCGTAAGGAGAGACGACAAGCACGCATTCACCGCGAGATCGGCACCACAGGTTCATAAATTTAGTTGACAACCAGGCTCCCTTATTGGACTTGTGCCATGTGAGGGGTCGGCAATGATTCCGCTCAAGCTCAGCGAGGAGGGGCTTCTGCAAAGACTTAGGGTCATTCCAATGGCGTCTGCTGGAGATGCTCAGATCCATGTATCAGGCTTTTGCACTAGAGGAGCCGGATAAGTGAATGACTTAACGGTTTATATTTATGAAGAAGGTTTGAATTAGTGGCTGGTCTGGATGGCGTCAGGGAGGCTCTGGTTTGCTGTAAAGTTTGGAGTCGGATATTGTCTTTTGGTTTGTCAAATATGTGGCAATCTTTGGCGAATTTTTCTATAAAGATTTTTTATTTTGTATATTACAACACGTTAAAATGTCTTTCCTTATTTTAACTTTGGTCTTTAGAAAAAGAGTTGAGAATTGTGAATGCATTCGTTGAGAGTATTTCTTGTGTGAGAATGTTTTGCGACTATTTTCTTTCCTTTCTTGGAGGAGAGGAAAGAAGGGGGTACCGGTGAAGTGGACGGCGATCTGGTGGAGCAGCTTAAGTGGTCTTGTGTTTTTAAAGTCAGGTTGAGGATAATCACAGACGAACGCCTTTCTCAGGCTGTTTCAGCTGCTGTTAACATTTTTACCGACCTTGTTGCTAGCAATGTAAATGAGCTAAGGCGGAAGCGAGTGTCCTTGTGGCAAGAGCATTATGGGGAAACAGTCTAAAACTTGTCAAACTGCTTTTTTGATGGCAAATTGCTGCTTTTGTGTTCGCGTTGCAGTGAGCAAACCTCTTTCTGACCGCGTTGCCATAGTGACCGGGGCGTCCAGCGGCATCGGTGCTGCCATAGCCCTGGCTCTAGCATCTGCAGGTGCTCGTGTTGCCATGGCAGCAAGACGGGAGGAGAAGTTAAGAGAGCTGGAGCAGCGAATATCTGACGAGGGAGGGGTTGCAATCTCTGTAAAGAGTGACGTCCTCAGCAGAAAGGAGGTAGGAGCCATAATTCCTTTCTTGTTGGTCTGCCGTGAAGAGGAGGTTTTTCGAGTATGCATTGTTCAAGTTAGCTACAAAGGGGTTAACTTTGCAACAGTAATGTTGGTAGTATCTGTGGTTAAAAATCATAAGCAACTCAACATAAAGTTACTTGTTTTCACGAACATAAATACAGTCAGAGTTCGAATATTTTCAACTCGGGGCACAAGGCCAATAAAAATATGAAGAATACGATTTAGCAAATCAAGTTTATCTGCAGCCGTAGTTATAAAGGGAGAGTAATTTTATCATAGGTTAAAGATCGGGAAGAGCAAGCTTCTCTTCTCCGCAGTTACAAGGCGAGAGTCTCCAGAACTTTCTAAGATGTTACTTTAACCCTGTAGGTTATGAAACAGTCGTAAAATATTCTGGGATAAAGCAACATCCGTGAGGTCATTGTAACTACTGAAACGAGACCTTGATTTTTCTTATTTTGTCATGGGACAAAAGACTTATTCTTCTTTCATATCTACGACCTCGGGACACAGTAACTTACGGGAGTTGGAAACATGGCAGCCTTCCATAGATAGTCTCTGACCTAAACCCTGAAAGTGAAATGGTTAAGAAACATGGAGAGATGGAAAATTAACTATGCAACCTAGAAACAGATATAGAAATCAAAGAATAAAATACGTGTGCAATGTTTTAAACTGTAGTTTGTCATGATTGTTTGTGGGCTCTTGTGCAGGTGTGTGAACTGGTGCAACAGACAGAGATGGCTCTTGGGCCGGTTGACCTACTGGTGAACTGTGCAGGTGTGTTGTATTACACCTGTATGAAGAACATACATCAGGACGAATGGGACCACATGATCGACGTGAACTGCAAGGTATGGTCATTGCTATTGTTTCTAGAACATTTTCTGTCAGTGACTTTGTGCACGTGCTCATCGTACTGGGCTTCACGCTCTGTTTGGATCTTCTGCTACATGCTATGTTTTCGGTTTTAATATATTCCTCTTTTCCATTTCTAGCAGCAGTCATGTGCTGCTCAAAAGCATACACATATTTTTAAGGAATGTGCCTTCGTCGTCATAAGATTGTTGTGAGAACATTAAGATAGAAAAAGTCTTGTGGTACCTGCGTGTGTGTGTTGGGGTATGCGTGCACCCTTGTTTATGCGGGTACCTGTGCACTTTGTGTGTGCAGGGCGTCACAAACTGCATAGCCGCAGTACTGGACGGGATGGTCAAGAGAGAAAATGGACACATCATCAACATCACATCCGATGCGGGCCGTAAGGTGCAGACAAGTCTCCTTTCCCACTTCCCTTTCTCTCACTCTCCCGGAAGCACTTATACTTACTCTGTCTATCGTGTATGCACGCGCGCACAAACATGTAAAAGTCTCATTTATTATTATTATTATAAAACATATACAGCCTAAATAGTACCGGAGCGCAGCATCATTGTTATGTGATGGGAGTCGCGAAAGCTTACACAAGATGCTGAATATTTGTCCCTGTACTAATGCCTGATGCAGCTTCTGTTGCATTATACAGCTGAAGTGCTAGTGAATTAAGCAACCCAAGTGCTTAGAGCATTATAAACACATGCATATTCTCGGCATGTGCAACCTCTTACATTTAGTGATGTTAGCATTTAGTCTTGTACCCGGCTTACACAACACCAAGTCTGTATAATCTCTCTAGAGACAATAATTGGTTGTCGTTTAACTGACACTGATTGCTGGCAGGGCGTCAAACGCAACCAACCATCCATCCAGCCAACTAACCACCCACTCCACTGAGGTGTCAGACCTAGTGGGAAACTGGGGGAAATTCAAAACAGAGAGACCGAGATAGAATATTGTGTGTAGTATTAAGCGCAGTCATAAATGATATTCTTTCACGAAGCGTCCTACATTCATCATACCTCACAGGGCTTTCCCGGACTGGCAGTCTACTCGGGAACCAAGTTCTTCGTGGAGGGCTTGTCGCAGGCCATGAGGTCAGAGCTGGCGGATAAGGGCGTGCGAATCACGTGCATTCAGCCAGGAGATGTCAAAACACCTCTATTTGGACAGTCCACGGACAAGGAGGTCAGTCTGAAGACTTGTTGTCACTGAATGTTCTTTCTTTTTTTCTTTCTTTCTGGTCGTTTCTTTTAAACTTTCTTTCTTGCTTGCTCTTGATTATTCTTCCATTCATGCTGTTTATATATTGTTAATTATGGAAGTCATACACAGACTTGAGAGAAACAATCCTAATTAAACGAAATTTTTTAATGGAAGAAAAACCAGCGGAAGAAAGAATATCTAGCATAAAAAAAAAGTAGAAGAAAACAAAAACAAATGTGAACTTGCTCGAGTAATTTGCTTGAATTACGAAACCTATTTCTATTCGTGTTTCAGGCCATCGAAAAATACGACATGAGTGAGAAACACAAGTGTTTAGAGCCGTACGACATCGCCAAAGCTGTTGTCTTTGCAGCATCACAACCAGAATATGCGGCCATCAACGAGATTCTCGTGGAACCGCGAGATGCACCGTTGTGAAAATATTTTGGGATGGATTGACGACCACTTCCAGAATATTCTCAGCTTTCGCAAGACGATATTTCTTAACCGTTTCGAGCACCAAAATGTGTTATCAGTACAAGGCTATAAGTGTCCGTATCGGTTAAATTTTTTCCCTGATTTTAATTAAACGATGCCTGCAGTATCTATTATTCTTACTTTCATATAATAATGTTTTTAAGTTTCTAACATTTATTGTGCTCATGCATATTCATGTCAACACACGAACAAGTCAAGGATTATTTTGTTCAATACACCTAACTGGAGAAACAATGCTCCTGAGACATTCACTCGAGTTATAGTTTTAAAAAAAAGATATCAAACTGCTTACTGTAATGTATGACATATAACAAGTTTCTAGTCAAATCGTAAGAATGGTAAAAATTCAAGTATCTAATATTATTATAATGAATCTTATTAATTTTAATATAATGGACTTCAGCTAAAAATGTAGCCATGCATTCTCTCTCTATTTTAGCGGTCGGGTACCTCGAGGAAGTGCTTCTTCCTGAAAACCAAGCAACACCAAAAAAGTTAACTTCATAATTTGAAAAAAATGTTTAACAAGCAGCACGAAATTTTTTTTGGGGGGAAGGAAAATCACTAGCGGATTTGTGGAAAAGAACTTAAGAACTGGTGCTTTACATTATTACATCATCAAATCATCTTTTTGTTCTTCGAGTAATTTCTGAATTGTATTAAACGTGTAAGATATCGTAAAGCAAAGCTTAAAAACTCTGACTACTCATTCCCCCTCTACCATGCTGTATTGCCAATACTGAAATAAAAGTAGTAAGTTTTGTCGTATATCTTCTTGTGTTATGACTTTCATTTCTTTCATTATGATAGCACAGAAACACATCAGTGTGAATCCGATGACAAAGGATGATAGGAGAAGCCTTCCCCTGATTTTCTGATGTCAACAAATACTTGTACAGCACTACTGACTGTTTGTATCTGTTTGGCCTGCACAGAAATGCATGCAAGTACGCAGACACACACCACAGAATCTGTGTTTCCAGATAGACACTGTAATCGAGTTCAGCGTCTGAACACTTTTGGCTCCAATCTTAAATGCCTTTCTGCTACTTTTTGTTTTTCCCCTAACACCTTTTGTAGTTTTGTGCTCCAGGTCTTGGGGCAGCCTCCGTTACAGATGTCAGGGATTTTTTTTACCCTTTGACACGGTAATGCGCGGCACGGATATGCGGTACCAAGAGAATGAATGGTCCTCCTTGAGTCAGAAAGCATGGCAGAGGAAGACAGAAGTGTGAGGGGCAGTCAGAGGTAAATAAATAACAGAGGGTTGGGAAGAAATATGCTTAAAGATGGAATCGTAAACGAATGAATAAAGCATACTTCTAAATGAATTATTTGGATATCCAATACTGGCTAGTGGAGAAGAAATTACGCTGCGAGACTTGAGGAGAGACAATGAATATGTTATGATAAAAAAATAATATTTGCTTGGATAAGGTGGCTGATGTGCGGCGAGGAACGTCATCGTAAGAAACGGGTTTTGTCTTCCAGAAGAGTCTCGCCACGGGTAGAAAATCCGGGGCCTGGCTCTTGGTGCGAGAAGTTCAAGGCCAGGAAGACGTATGTAGATATGCTGTTTACTTCTTGAGGTTAAAAACTAATAAATATCCTACTCCTGCATATCAAAGTTGCTAGGAGTGCTCACCGCTCTGTTTAACCCGCCTATGTTGCTCACAGGGTGTTCTGTTCTTGCTGGTTGTCCTTCTGCTAGAAATATCACTTAACTCAAGACTTCTGGAAAATTGTTAATTGAAATCCTGTGCCATCTGCTCATATAATTCTACCCACAAACTGGTTTCATCAAAATATCTTTATCATATTGTCAAGAAAAATTGTAACACAATAATACAACATCCCTTTCCTCCATTGATATTCAAGAGTTAAACGATATTTTTGATTAATTATTTTTTTTACTTTAATATTTTTAGTGGAGGTAGTAGAACATGTTTGACGATTCCTATAAAAGCTATGGTTAAGCAGGATAGATAATTTTCCATCCCAGTAATACACATGTTTGTGGCATGCTTACATTTTCTTTATCTTTGCTCCTTAGTCTTCCTCAGACAACGGTGGAGCTTCCAAATGATGAGCAACAGCCACGAATGTTGGAAATAACGACCACCTGTCTTTGTGAAAGAGATCGATCAGTGCAGAAAGGCAGCTTTTAAGTTTTTAGGAACGATCAGGAAGAATCCTATCGGCCCCCACACGCTGTTAACGGGATTTCCGGTCAAAGGTCGCGATAAAGTGAGATGCCAGTTGAAACACTACACCAGGAACAAGTGAAGACGATGGTGAACAAGTAGTCATTTGATACATGCAATGTAAACAGATATTGGCACACAACAAAATAATGCAAATAACTGATGCTTTACAGAAATATGAGTTGTTAACTCGCGAATAATATGGCAATAAACAGTGAATGGTGTATAATTATGGAGAATGGATGTAGTGTCGTACATAATAAGATAATGGACAAGCAGTCGGGAGTAATGTCTGGTATTGTGCGACTTTACACGAAGAAATAAAAGGAAATAACTTGTGCATGATCCTGCGAGCACATAAACACACAAAGAAAATTGTTTTATGTTTGCAGAATGTCCTTCTATCTGAGGGGAAAGCAATTTAACTCTTATCCGTATACAGACTGATAAACACAGCTGCTACTCAGTTCGAAGTTTTTCTTTTGCATCTCTTTCTCTCACACACTCACACAAACACAAAAAAACGAGTTAAACACAGTTTCACATAAAAGAAACCAACAGCAACAGCAACACAAAAAAAAAAAAACCATGGAAATAAATGATTTGGGTTTAAGGAAGCTTTTATCTGAAGCAGACAGGCACTTTGAATGGCAAAGGTTACAAAGTATTTCACTTTCTTTCAGATAAACGAGCTCAGTAACTGCACATAACAAGCTCCATGTTTATTTGTTGTGGCAGCTATATACAGCCATGCTCGCCATCACTACCTTAAACACTCTGGTAGTAAATTAGATAAACGTTGTTAGTTATAAAGGAGATGGCCGAATGAAAATGTTTAAAGTGGTTTATTTTATTTTTGTTTTCATTGCTGGACCATAGATCTCTCCGATTAATTCTGCTTTCAGACATTATCTGCTTAATAATAACCAGGATATTACCGATGTATGAAAAATTGCTTATAGAATCTTCTGCTTGAATTTTGTTTTCGTTGCAGCAAGTTTGAAAAATGTACTGTACCTTGTACACATATGCTACTAGTGCTGTTCATCCATCCATTAACCTTTTCTACTCATAAAAGATTGGTGCCAAAGGAACTTCTAAAAAGTGTACAGTAGTTTTATCTGCGTTGTCTCTCTGAAATTCTAAGTTTGGGAGAAATTATCGGGTTAGTTGTACATGTCTAGATAATTAACAAACATTGCAACAATAACTGGCAAATCATTTGTAATATTCTTTTAATATAAAAAAGACTATCGACATGTTAACAACTTGACTTCCGTACTGGTCCGCAAACAGACGATTCACACGACTAATATAATGTTAATTAATAATTGTTTTCATCTTCTAGGCATCGGTACAACAGATGTATTTGCATAAATGAGACGACACATAAGAAAAATATTTCGATCCCGTTTCCTAGCTCCGGCACATAAGATAAACATAAAAATGTTTTGTATATATTTTTCTGTTTATATGCTTTGTGCATAAAAAACCTTCATGTGTACATTTTGTATTTCTGTAGGTGTGTGTTGATGCGTGTTTTTCCCAACATTTCTCATCGGTTGACTGGTTAGGAAACAATTGCTAGCAGCAAATCAAGGGGACCATCACAATTATACAAACAGTTCCCCTACAGCAATCATCTGAGGATAAACAGATTTTCTGTTCTATCAAATCGACCGTAAAAATACAGGGAAACAGATTTTCCCTACAACCAGCCATAAGCAAAGCACCTCCAAAGTTCGCTGGGGATAACCAGATCTCCTCCATCATTATTTCATTTAGCGACCACGGAAATCATTGGGCGATAACCAGATTTTCTCACACACTTTGGGGCAACAGAAAAACAAGTAACCTAGTATCTTGGCAAAGTTAAACCTAAATCTGGAGCTGCTAGCAGCATATAAGAAAGGGTTAATAGAAGACTTTAACCACAGAAGCCAGGTAAAGAGCTGGTGAGCACTTTCGTCCACGCAGTCGTCTTGGCAGTATGCGATGATAATAGTACTGATTGTGTAAGGGGCCCAGCAAAGAGCAAAAGTAAAAATAAACACGAAGAGATTTTTTGCTGCTTTTAGGTCCTTGCGAAATTTTAATGCGTTGGCATTCAGCAGTCTTCGATGGCTACGCCTTTCCTTGAAGGCTGAGGGACCTGCACGATTCTGACCCAAGTCCTTCTTTTCGAGAGTATTAAATGTTAATGTTGGCAGCCACACCTTGCGATTGTTATCCTTGCCTGTAATTATTTGTTGCTGCTGGTTGTCATTAGAGCTTTGAATGTCCCTCACCAGTTGACCTCCAGGCAACAAGCGGGGTCCAAACGACTCCTGGCACGAGTTATCTGCAGGTGGCGAATCTCCATGTGAATCCGTAGCATGATGTAATGAGGGATCATTCGCCACCGCAGAAGATTCCACTTCAGGAGAGCTCGATTCTGTCGCGGTGTCCATCGTCTTCTTCTGTGAATGGCGACCAAATATTCTTCCGTACAAGCTCGTTCGAGAGCAGGACTGCGTCCTCGAGGGCTTGGCCTCAGCCGCTTCCGGTGAGCTCCGCGATCTGCTGTCCATGGTTTGTAGCCAGCTGCTGTTGTCTTCTGACGTCGAATCCTCGGAGCTTCCCGAATTATTTCCTTCATTATCGCCTCTGTCGTTCATTATCGGACATGTCGTTGGTCCACACCTGTCTGGAAACAACACAAACAACGGGTCACCACCGCTACCATATTTATTGTCGCTTCCTCTGTCGCTGATGGCACGAGGCGGTCCACGAAGACTCGTCTGTTCTGGAGCACCGGCAGGAGCCATGTTGACTGGCCGTTGTTTGCGGAATTTTGTGGTTCTCTTTCTGATCTCCAAGTACACGCAGGTATTCAAGATGAGGAGAGCAGTGAAGGGACCCACGAATTCGATGATGGCCGTCGTGAGGGTAAAGATATTGTTGCTGTAGAACTCGGTGTCGCACTGGTGCGGATCCAGGACGGAGTAGCCTACACAGTAGTCCCAGATAAGGATCGCGGGGCTGTACAGCAAGACAGCCGCCAGCCACGCCAGGCCGATTCTAACGTAAGCTTTGCGCTTAGTCTCCTCAGTGACGTAGAGGATGCCCTTGCGCAGGATGAGCAGCTTGTCCAGGCTGATGAGCACGACCAAGAACGCGGACTGGGCGCAGAGGGTGTAGTCGTTCATCAGGTATAGCTGGAAGAAATCGAAACACGTACTTGAAGACATGATGATGATGATGATGATGATGATGATGATGATGATGATGATGATGAGGAGGAGGAGGAGGAGGAGGAGGAGGATTAAACAGAAGAAACAGCACACCAATGACATTAAATAGTATAGACAGTGTTTTTCAGTTTTTTTCTTCCCTCTGCCTTACATTGATCAAGTGAAAAAAAAAAAAGACGAAGTGGAAATTTCCTTTTTACTGAGATAAGTTCCCGCCTTTTGTTCATGCAAAAGTTCACAGGGTTAAAAGAACCAGTAAGTAGGTATAACTGGTCAACATACTTTACAGAAGATTGCTCCTAGGCGCCAGTCGTCGCGGGAAACTGTCAAGTAGAGATGCAAGGTCATGCTGACTCCGCCCAGGAGCAGGTCGCAGATGGCCAGGTGGCAAATGTAGACGTTGCTGACGGTGCGGAGGCGGGGGTCCCTGCAGTACGACAGCAGCACCAGCAGGTTACCACCGACGGCGAAGAAGATCATAGTGGACACACACAACACTGTCGGCACCAGGCGCTGACTTTGCAGAGGATGCGTCTCATTGGCGAATAGGAAATAGGAGTCGTACAACAAGATGCTTTGGTTCTCGGGCTCTGACCATGGACTCCACTCTGGTGTCGCAGACATCGTCGAGGGTCTCTAGCTTTCTCTTCTTTGTCTTTTTTGATGATATTTTAAATAAAGCTATTTAAGCTATCCGTGCTTCAATTTTTTCCGGTGATTCTGTATAGACTACAAAAGCTTGCTAAAATCCACAGAGTCGGGATGATCTGTGGAAAAAAGTGAAAAAGGTGCATTTTTGTCAAAAAGAAGACTGTGTTAGCTCAGTGACTGGAGCATTATTGCTATGTTTACTGGCAGGCGGTAGTGCGTGCTTGTATGCTGAAGAGTGCAGTTGTACAAAACCGTAAATTCTAATAAACTTAGACATTTAATTTAGTCTAATTTGTTATTTAATCTTCTTTGTGAAGACATACGCATTTCACGCGGTCTTTAACTAGACGGAGCACCTTCCCACAAGACCCACAAATATTCACATTTTTTTTCTAATTTACATCTACTACAACAACAACAACAACATAGTACGTGGTGTGTAAGCCTAGCAATGATAAATACATCTCAGCTTCTAAACCTGGCGGCATTCGCTTATCAGACCGATTAACCCTTTCATTTCGAGCAGCTCGCTGTCTGATTATCATGGGGCTTGGGATAGCTATCGAAACCAGCATCCTGTCATCGATAAGCGATCAGGGTATGCCATGCCGCTGTTCTCGTGATAAACGAGCAGGAAGGCTCGCGAGGGGTAATCACGGTTTTCTCTGTCCTTATCTGTCAGCCAAACGCATCCAAGAAGCATATCTGGGTTAGGAGACTGACAGGTAGCTATTTTGATGATCCGCTACAACAAGCATAAAATAATTTGCATTCGTAAAACTATTCACGATTATTGGGCTATAGATCTTGATTAGCAAACATTACTGCGCTTTTCTCCATTTTCATTTCTTTATCCATTCATTTATTTTCTTTACAAAAGGTTACTTGTGTCTGTTGTCCTTTCGCGAAAATTTGTATTAAAAAAAAGCGGAATATCTTCTTAGCTAAATGTTCTTTCAAAGGAACAAGGTAGTGACATTAAATGTGATAACATCTTAGAGAATTTGTTTGTTGTTAATGCCAGCTGCACACGAAATTTGTGTGTCATCATTAAGTAAATTTACGTGTGGAAGAAAAGGCCGAATGTTAGACAGATGACACTATTAAAAAGAACATGTTGGCAATCTCAGAGAAAACAAGAATGTTAGAATGCTTTACTGAATGTGGAAACTTGTGCCCAATCACCACCTGTTTGTCCTTCCCTTCCCTCGCAAGGTCAATCGCGATATGTCGCAATAAATGATTTTTCTAGAATGTTTTCGCAATGAAAGATCGCAGAACCCGCTTTTCCTTTCTGGAGGCAGCGGTCTGAACCGTGATGCCCTTTAGTCTCTTGCGGCATGCAGTGTTTGATTGACAACTCCCTTCGCCATTCCACTCCACAAACACATTCTCTCTCTCTTTCTCATCCAATCCTGACTATTTCTTCCTCCTCTGTCTCCTACCTCCATCCCCATACCTCCTACCTCCACTTCCTTCTCTGTGTCAAATTTGCGCAGATCGCGATGTGCCCTTGGGTGGTCTCTCACATTACCAGGAAGACTGCACTTTTGTGAATCGAAAATCCAACAGGAAAACAATATTTTCTAACAAACTATCCGTCGCAAAATGTGACGATCAGGATGCGCAAAAAAATATTAATTACGGTGATACAAAACACAAATATTAAAAACTTATAAGTACAATAATTATTTAGAACTTAAACGTTTTTGATGCAATGCATCAGGGTATTTCTACCACCTTGTATTGAAGACGACTTTGGTGGTCTCATGGTTTTTCTCCTAGGATCGTTTTCTTTCTTTCTACATCAAAATTCAGGGAAAGACATTCTTTTCGACATTGGACATCCAGGCTGAAGACGCGCGCCATTGTCAAGTAGTGATAATAAAAGGTGGGCGCCTATGAGTTCGAGGGGTTGACTAAATGTCCATGAGTCTCAAGCTTGTCCTGGCATCTGCTGTGAACATTAATTCACTCGTGTGTTTTGGCTTCGAGTTTGTCAAGGAAAACATCTTTATTAAGTGTCAGTCTCCTGCTTGTCTTCTGTTTAGCGAGTGTTTGATCCTATCTATCTGGCAGGCTGGGTAGGCGGCTGGTTATCTCTTTCAATCCTTCCCTTCTCTTCTTCTTGCTTATGTATGCTCGGTACATAATTATGAATTATAAAAAAAAAAACCCACCTCGGAATCTAGTCTCCTACCTACAGATATTATCATACGACGAATTTTCTCTCCCATCTCATATGAGCGGAAGTCACATAGTTACAGTCTTTTCATCATGCCAAGAGATGTCAGCTCAGTTTAACCATCTTTCAGAGGTAAATCCCGTTCTGGCTATAAAGAGATAATACAGTACAGCCAGCTGTCGAAGACGAGCGCCCGGTACTGGTTAAAACATTTTGTCACAACGGCAGCGAGAGGTTCCGGGTTCATATCTCGTCTTGGGACACTGTATGTGACAACAGTCCGCAGGGTTGCGTGCTGGGGTTTCCTCCAGTTACTACGGTTATCTTTTCTCCCAGCTCTCTATAATGCTAAGTCACCTTAAGGTAGAAGCTTTTTCCTACTAAATAAACCACCCAACTAATCGATGTAAGCTGTCGAAGCTGATAAGATGTTATTTTTACCGTCGGATGGATCCATTGGCCTCTGAAGGAGTTTCCCATCAAACAATCCACTGTCGAGCCGGGGGCTATGGGAGTGTCGGGTTGGCAACTGAGAAGGTACCGTGATGACCACATTAACGACGCCGATCCTTCTCTCTTCGATTCGTGAAGTATTTCCAGTGACTGATTACAGTCGTCCTAAATCTGACCAACCCATTCAAGCTCCATTTCTTGACTTTAAGACAACAAAAGATGGTACCTTTTGCCTGAGGGAAACGAAACCGAAACACCCCGAGAATTGAGACAAATTCTGAGTTTAGTTTCGCAATCGTCGGCCTACGTGTCCAACTATATACTAATGCCTATGATAACTGACTTTGAGAACAGGAGACGAAAAGGTCAGAAAAAGAGACTCCAATAATGATGTTTTATATTATTGTTTCATAATATTTTATAATATTGTTTTAATTATTAAAAAGTGAGCAATTCATATCGTCGCTCAGCTTAAATCGAACATGGTAAGCCTTCTCGAAATATTTACATCTTATTAAAGGGAGCTTAGTCTGTCTTCAAGTGATGGTCACATCTTTGGTTTTTAAGTGCCTGGCAATGTGTCTGTGTGTGGTATCTTTTTAATTATGAAGATGTCATTATTTTTGATAATATTTGCTGCGAATACATCACTTGCGTTCTCAAGATACATGTCTGCAGATATCACCATGCACAGAAAGAGGTCAAAATCATGACGTCACGCTTGTACACAGATATGCTATAATTAACATAACATCCCAGCTCCCTCATTGGCTAAGGCATTCACAAGGCATACATATTCATGTGCAAACATTGCCTCCGTGTTGTTAACCTTTTTCTGTGCAAGGTGATGTATTCATGGGGAAAATAATGTCATACTGAAGCTTCACCTGCAAAAATAGTTTGCACCCCACTAGTCCTTTAACACACAGCAGCCGCCACAAACGAGAGCTTGCGAACAGTTCAGAACAGATAAAAGAAATACGATCGTAGTTATATCAGGCTCTTCCTGGCAGGTGCTGGAAATTTCATAAGCAGCCGTTCCCTCTTGAAGTCTGTGATCTTGTAAAGGAAAAACGATAAACTTGCAAATGTATGCGCGAACTACAGGTCATCCTCACTTAACTTATGATGTGATGGAGTGGGGTCGGGGGGTGTTTGCATGCTTTCTCCATGTCTGCGTTGGTTTTCTCCGGGTATTCCAGCTTCCTCCCACATGTTTTGGGTATTTAGTTAAAAGGTTGGGGATAACAAGAATCCAGAGGAACTTATAACTCTTGTTTACCTCTAGTAAAATGGATTTGGTTATGTTTCTCTCGAAAGTCGCAGTTGGCAAGAATTTATTGACGACCTTAAGAACTGTACAGCACGAGTGCATCCCACCCTTAGTTCCTGATTTGTTTACTTTACAATTGGTACAAGCCTTGATTCAAGATTTCACTACAAATCTTTATAACCCTCAGTTTCTTTTTCCTCTCGAATAATGGACCTCTCTCTTTCTCTCTCTCAGAGAAAGAAATAAACAATAAATAAATAGCACTGGGTAAATGAATGGCATTTTGTTTCCCTCCAACTTGTGAAGCTTCATTGCTTCCGCTATTCGTTGATCTATTGTGATTGAGGTACTGCGACTATTTATTTATTTATTATTTCTGTTTTTCATTTATATTTTTGTGTTTAACATTTGTACCAGTCTATGTAAAATTATTAAAATGACATCTTTGTATTGGTGTCATCTCGACTTCCAAATTACCAGTTTTTCTACCGATCTAAAAATTACATTTTTTCTAAAAGAAGGTGCAGTTACAATGTCGTTCACTCATAAGCAAGAAGAAGCTTAAAAGCTGAAATAAAAACCGAACAAACCTGAATCGTTTGGTGCTCTACGTGATGTAACCTGTTTACAGCTGGTTCAAGACTCCGAATACAGCGGGGTACATTTTACTAAAATATGGTAGATATAGAACACCTAACTCAGCCGACAAGGATTAATAAAGCATATCACTTACTTATATATATTTAATGACCACCCATTGACTTTAGTTGCCTAGATTCATAGCATTTATAATTCTTATCGAGGGGACATTTTACAAAGTTTATCTAAAGGTCACTTACAAAATATTTATAATTTCTATGCGATGTCTGGACCTGAAAAAAAATCGAAGTGTTAAGCGAGTATATCTAAACTGTGCTCGAAAATCCCCAGCATCTTTATTATGCACAGTCTAGTTGACTAAAAGTTTCCCGTTACCCATATTTTAATCTCATGTTGCTAGAGAGCAGCGCAGGGCCATTTGCTCGGCGCCACAAAAAAATCTTTTACCTGCCGCAGCAGATCGCGATTTTTTTTTTAAATTTATAAAGCACAAACCTTATCTGTGCAACTTGAGGCATGAAGCTACCATCGCCGTCGTGATGCTGGCTGCAAGTACTCCCCGGTAAGTGCTCCACCACCGAACTGGTAACACACCCGTGGTAATGGTAGGGTCAGGGCAGGGTGTTGGTAACAGTTGAGATGAAACGATGACGGATGCTGTCGGTGATTCGAGTTAATCGTTCTCCACAAGCAGTGCTGCTTTCTACTAGGAATTCCAAAGACCTAATCAGAAGCGGAGTTCCCCTCCCCCTACTCGGTTTCAGAGAACCGATGCGCTTGCTCTGCTTCTGGTGCTGTCTGCGTGCACGCCTCATCAGCGATGCAACAGAACGAGGCTGTTTCCGTTGCCAAGTGTCTTTGTCGAATTCCACGTGAACCCTCGTCCTAACATTAACCTCCACCCAGTCCCAGAAACAAATAACTCGTGGTCATGTCCACTGCGCGCGTGCTACGTGATGTGACGACAGAATCGTCACTGACAGCGGTTGGCTCTTCCTCAACACACCACCAGTCTTCCTCTACAAACTCTTTATCATCTACACACCAGTTTTCCTCTTCATAGATATCTGCTACACAACATAGACTTCCTTTACAGACTAGTTTTTTTTCTCTCTCTCTCTACTCACACTTTCTCTACACGCTAAAGTATTCCTTTGCGCACCAGAGTCTTTATCTGTAATTTTGCTTCTCTGTTCCAGAGAGCACTACTGTCTTCCAGTAAATACCGAACCGCCTCAGGGAAGGAAAACGCCAGACTGTGGTGGCCTTCTGATGCACAGTTGTATCCTGTCTTGAGGAAATTCTTATGTAAAACCTGACAGACCGGAAGCTGGCTACACCACAGCTACGACAGACGCCTGTAATCCCTAACCGCTCTCTGAAAGTTGAAACTCGAGGATAATAAGTGTCATTAGCAGCGTGAATACAGTCATCAGCATTCGTGCACAACTAGCATGGAATGAAGTGCATAACTATGCAATGTGCGCGTGAAACAGCTGATGCATCAACGTTGACAAAAGCTTCTTGGAAAAGACCGGAAACTAACAATCATGTCCTCCACCATCAAGAGAGGCGCGACTTCACGAGATTCTTGAATACGAAAACGTTACCACACAACCTCACCAAGGACAGAAAATGTTCCTGTTCTTTCTTCTTTGAATACATCCTTGTTCTGTGACTGTCATTGACATTTCGGAACGACTGTGTTTTCCAAGCAAATGGACTCGGTAATAGCCGGAAGACAGATCAGCTAATGACGTCGAAAGATTTATTGGAGGCTGACCTTTCTAATGAAAGCAACAGGGAGGAGCAGCTACTGTCTTTGAGCGCGTGGCAATTGGGAACTGGGGCAGGGCCCGCAGGGGAAATTCAAATCTGATTACATTTGTTGAGTAAAAGAATCTTCTGCCTCCTGTCACAAATCACCTACACATGGACCAGCGGAAAACAGCGGAAGATTAGTGTATCGTAGAAGTCTTGTGTTCGTTCTAGTATTGGCTGCTAGCTCACTCAGATCTCTTATCGAACACATGCGCGAACAGACGCACAAAGATTTGATAAAGCTGGATTTGATAAAATTCTAGGTGTGAGAGATGACATGCTATCCCAAGATCCTTAAATCTTGTAAAGAAAATATCACTAATATGGATGGACACTGTATGCAAGATGGTCATAGAAAACTACGAGACGTTATGAAAATTTACACTCCAATTCACGACTAAGTGGGCTTGCAGATGGGAGGATTGCATCAAATAATGGACTGTCCTGTCGTCTGAGGGCAGCTGATAATCATGACAGATAAAAGCAGATTCTAGAAATGCACCTGCGATGGTTCAAACACTCAGACGTGGATAACGAGATAAGATCGTTTAACACACGCGTCACATTCCCGATAATGTGTATCGAACTTCTGCTGTCCCATAGCCATGTTCCTGTCTTAGGGTATCAAGAACCAAAGAAAAGGTGAAAAATGAGGGCATGGAAACAGCATACAGAATTCACATGCTGATATAGTACATGCTATTCAACAAAGGTAAATCTGTCAGCTTTAATCTCAGAATTAAGTGAAGATGTGGCTGCAACAGATGTCCAAAACATTACTCCAACTACACGATCACTTTCTTGATTTCATGCGGTACCTAATAGTACATTTGCAAACTGAGCACATTTTATTTGAATTTTTTTTTCTGCCCCTTTTTGTCAGTCATGTAAGATATCACACGGACAACTGTACATACAGCTTTTTTATAAAAAAAAAAATGCATTTTCACAGGCAGACATACACATACAGCCCATCACACAACTTTGTAACACATAAAATTAAAATGGTTTCTCTTTGCAAGGAAACATCACTAGCATGCTGCTCTGTGTGTTAACTAGGAAATCAACATCTGTTACTCTTCTTTAGTTTTGATTAGATATCTTGCTACCGGTAGGGCTGATAGAGGCCTCAATGCAAAATTGTGACATTTTGATCTATAATTTATTATTTCTCAACATCTAATTTATCACAATAAATTTTAAAGTTGGAAAGAGAGAAGCATTAAGATTTAACTTTGCATTCACATATTTCAGCATATTTTCTGTAATCTTTGAACAGAACAAAGACATCTTTTGTGATAAGAGAGGCATATTTTATTCAACATAATATAATATTAAGTAGAAAGCATTCAGTTTTGTATTAACTTTTATTTTATACCCATAGTCTCTTACAAATGAGAAAGTAAATAAAAAAGCAGGAAGGGAAGTAATCATAAGGTAACAGAGAAGCTAATTCAGTTTCTTCCCTAAGAGGCTGTCAGAGGGAGAGGGCTCTTTCCATATGCCACAGCATTCAGCAACACAAATAAATTTTGCAGATGGTCAACATCTCTTCTACTATCATAACCAAACTGAAAAATGAAATATGTCCCCCAAAACTAGACTGGAAAACCTACACCTTGTAAAACGATTGTTTCTGTCTGTATTCTTAAGCCCAACCCATTCAGATATTTTCACAGGGGTTGTTAATCATACATTTGGATATCTGTGCTCAATGCACACAAAAACTTTCACCTAAATAAATGATATCTGACGCAGATATCACTCAGCAAACAAAACTTCGTTAAATTAAATTCACCAGTCTCCATCGTCTTCACTGTCATCATCCCCATCATCACGGATGGTCTTTTTGGCATGACTAAAAATCTTCTTTACTGAGGATTTTGATGGCTCCCACGGAGGGGTCAACAGGTCACCAGAGTACTGAATGACTTCAGCACGTCCCAGTCTCCATTCTAGCATTTCTATTGGAAAGTCATCTGATCCCCCTAAATCATCAAAGCCAACAATATAGTCTGTGGTTTTCCCATCTTTAGCAATACAAATTGTAGGAAGAACTTTAATCCGCAGTCGCTCCACAAGAAAAGGACATTTCTCTACATTAATACGGATAAATTTCGTCTCAAGATGCTTGGGTGCAAGGATGGCAAGATGCTTGTCAACAATTTTGCATCGAAAAGTGGTGTCACGATAAAAATGACAGACAAGGTTCTTTGACTTTTTGGACTCATCAAAAAATTCTTTCTCTGTTGTGATCTCAGTGTACTCTCCATGGCCTTGGTTTAGCCATTCTTGCTTCTGCTGCTGCAGTTGTTTCATTGCTTGAATTCGTCGGTTGCGAATTGCCTCCATATCATCTTCATCTAGGTTATCTAATTTGGCAATTTCTGCATCAATCTGCACACATTGAGTACTGCGTTAAAAAAAAATCCATTATAAACTTTTATTTGCAGCACTATGCCCATCTGTCAGAAACTACATTGTTACATGACCACTTGCACATTTCCAGTTATGTGAATATAAGAAGTATTGAATCTGAAATACTAATTAAAGCAACAAAAACTCATTCTTTCTACATTGATATTTTGCAGTGTTAGCAGTCACAGTTCCTAGCTCTAAAGACAGATTATAAGACAGGGAGAGGGGAACAAAGATATTTATTTTTTAAACTGTCAACAAAATACCAGCAGTCTGCACATATGGACTAATTTTGGTTACTGTGTACTGATTTAGATCAGATTCTGGAGATACGACGGTTTGAACAGAAATACAGCTATAGAAATGCAGCTTTCTGCTACCCTAGCATCACAATAAAAAAAATGGGATTTTAAAAGAATGACTATTCAAACTGTAACAAAGTATATCTATTCCAATAACTGGCTGGGGGTGTTCTGTCAAACACTATGTGTTATACACTATGTGCAGACACAAAGAGTTATCTGCCATTTTTATAACCATAGGGATTACCATGCAACATCATAATAACTTCAAGATTATGCTAGTCATAAGATAATGACCAACTTTCTGTCCACCATATACACAAAGCAACATAACTTATGATGTTCTTTTAAGGACTGTTGCAACCCTATTTTTCACATTAGTGGAAAGCAAGTTTACTTTCATATGTTACATTAGCTGAAACTTACATAATACAGCATAATAAAACTTACAAATACCAAAAAACATATTACCTGATCCTCTATGACTTTTGTAGCCTTTAACAAGGTTTGTTCTAGAGCATTGGCAGCCATGCTGGAACTGCTCTGAAAATTTACAATGTATGCAATTTTGCAACTGCTAGTTTCATTGTATTTCATTTCACTATAAACAAGAAAACTGATGTTATGGGCTTGATATGCTACACCCATTGCCTTAACCCCATTTACAATACATAATACAACCATGCTTTTATATATATTTCAGCTATATATAATTCTTGTAACCCTTTGGGTACAATAGGCCACGATTGAGGCTTCACCAAGAAAGAACAGGGAAGGCGATTTTCACTACTTTTATTGCAAAGTTTAAGTTTTCTCCTTTCCAAAAGGTTTCTTCATCAAATGTTTACCTGAGAGCAGCAATAATAATAAAAAAAAACTTTACCCACTGTCATCTCCAGTTATAAGACAGTCATTGTAATATTATTTTTTTATGTCATGCTGAGGGGGTTAAATGTATAGCCACAATTATCAATTACCTCCACAATACATGGAACTATATGTCTATAACATACTGGATTGAAAAAAAGACTAAAAAATCTACACTTAACAATAGTCTAATATACATGTATCATTTCTAGCCGTTCAGAGTCTTTACGCGTCTTTGTCCTACACGTACTACCAAAACATCCTCCATTTTAAAATTTTTAAAAAAATCAACTTTTGATGATCTAAGATGCAAGTTCCTTTCCTCTTCTTCTCAAACGAAAGCCTGTTCAAAATCATATCAATATTATCCGTATGATCTGCAAGAAAGTGATCTACAGACGAAAATTCTGTAAGAGGACACAAATAAGGACGTAATAGGCATAGGAAGCAATATGGTTGTCTAATCTTAATGAACGACTGTGGTGAAAACAGATTGATATGCTTTACTCTGCAGTCTTCTATCGCGTTTACTCAGCACGCAGTTTCAAAACGTGACAGACATTAGGTGTGCTGCTGCTACTACAGTGAAGTTATAACTGAAACTAATCGATGGCCACTAGTCAGCCCTCCGTAAGCTTTGAACGGCTTTTAAGTCTAAATGTTCATGAAAACTAATCAAATTTGAACATGCAGTTTACAAACCAGTGTGATGAATGGTTTTCCAAGCTGTACACAAAAGCAACAACAATCCTAAACAAATTACGTCGTTCGTGCTGCTACCGGAAATCGTTTTGTAGCCAGTCGTCATAACCATCAGGTGTTTTGATTGGCTTGGAGTTTGTCTGTAGACCAATCGTCGTGCCGTTTATATAAAATCAAAAGTTTATTCTTTTGCGTAGGTTGGGCTTGTTGCTTAGGTCACGGACGTAACTAGGATACACACGTCCGTGATGTACGAGCGGACATTTGTCACATCTCCATGGTTTCATCAACGGCTACATTTTATAGAAGATGCCACTTCTCTTGCCGTCAAAGAAATGCTTTCAAATGACTGATGTTTCTTGTAGTTTTGTGGTCTCGATCACATGCAAAAACAACTACAGCAGAATAAAGAGTAAAAACGTTTTCTATAAATTAAAAATAAAAATAATTAAAATAAAAACAAAAGCATGCTTTAAACTTTAAAAAAAATTGACTTATGCTCAAATTGTACCTTAGATTATTTCTCACGATTTTTTATGATTCACGTATTTTAAAAATATATATATATTACGATGCTGCGTCTAAAGAAAATGAAGACCACTGGGTGAAGGGTCGATAACTTTTAGACGTTAGTAATTTCGATGAAATGAGGTTGCTTCCCCTAGATTCCAACCTTTCATGCTCTACTTGGTGATATAACGTGAAGTATGCTGCCTGCCGTGGCAGACGACTGCTGCCTACTGGAACAACAGCCAGCATCCGGAGAATCTCGCAGCAAGACCTAAATCAGAGGTGTCAGTGTTACAAAAGAAGTCAACATGTCAATAACTACTGCACTGGCATTTGTAGTCCTCGCTCTCATTTGTCGATCGACTACCATCATTTCGAAAGGTTTGTAAAGAATTTCATTCACACTACCAATTTCAGTGCTTAACGCTCTAGTCATTCCACCTTCAAGTAAAAAACTGGTCACACTAAGTAGACTTAGAAACATCAGCTCTACTAAAACTCGCTTTAGAAGACAGTTGCAGACCATTCTTTGAAAGATACATTGATACAGTTTGAGTTCATATTTCTGTTTTACTGCAATCAGTTTATAGTATGTTCTTCTGAGAAAAAGAATTATAAGCAGCTACAATGTGTCTTAGAACAGAGGTGAATATGTAATATTATCGCATGATTACATAAGTTATGTTTCTAGAGCATTGCTGGACTGCATGTTCTTCTGGAACGTGTTAGCATGCTAAAATATTCTGAAACTATATTGTTCAACTCTTGAGTGTATGAAGCTGTTATTATCGTTCAGCGTTAATTTGTTTGTTTCTTTTATGTCACATTCATACGTAATGGCATCCATTTTCGGATTTTATTATTATTTTTTAGGTGTGTTTTCCTCTTAGGAATTTCTCTCTCTAACCTCCCCTCTCCCTTTTCTTGCGAGATAACTAAAGGCATACCGGTTAACACACGCGTTCAGTGCAGAATCATATTTTCTTTAAGCCATCAGGAGCAGAAAGATTATTTAAAAAGTGGATATTATATAACATGTTTACTTTGCTGCAAAATACATTTGGCAGTTACTACAGACATGTCGACATGCAGGCATACATCAGGTAGCCTTAAAGGAAAACACGAGCGCTCAGCGAAAATCTCTGGAAATCTCAAAAACATATTCCAGTGGTATTGTATGACGAAGAAGCACGAGAAATATTATATAAATGCTTTTCTCTTAATAACACCTGGATTTGTCGAAAATCAGGAAGTGACGGAAGGGAAGTATTTCTAAAAAATAGCGTCGCCTTCATAAACTGAATTCGAATAGAAAAGATGAAGTCCTCGGTAAAAGAAAACAGACCAGGACACAATGTGCTGTTGCTGAGTGTTCTCTTCGACACTCAGATGTAGTTTGTACTCATTTAGGAAATCCTAAAGACAATATCAACAAATACCAGTGGATTAACTTTGTTACAAGGCCTGTATAGGCGCATGTCTTGAAAATTAAGCATAATTATGAACGCGTATTTTAGGAATTATTATCTTAAACTACACTTAACCCGACCATAAAGAAAAAAATATTGCATTCGTGTTGTCCTTTAAAATACTGAGTAATCTGTGGGTCTGGGACTAACAGCCAGGAATGATCTTACTAGACATCTATGCGTAAAGTATTAATACAACATAATAATTGTTCTTTGCGTCTTTGCCACAATATGTATTCTTACAGACACTTGCTGACAGGCTGTTTTCTTCTAAGTGTTAATAATTCTTTTCACTTACGCAAAAACAATGTAATAATGCTTTTAAATTAATGTCTTATTGTTTTGTATAAGCCGGAGTTAGTAATATTTTTGACATCTATTCTACCCCTGAACTGTGTATGACTAGGTCTCGTAAAGTCGACTTGCTTTGACCGTTATAATAACGTTTTTGGTTGAGATATTATGCTTATTTCACACAAAAGACGGGGGGGGGGGGGTTACTAAAGGTTACAGAGGTCAATCACTCCCTTAGAAACAGTGAAACATATGGTCACGATTGCATCCCATTGTTTGCAGCGTTTCCTCTCTTTGTGTGCTTCTAGCTGTTGTTCTTGTCCAGGGCCATACCCTGCAGGTGTTAAGAAGCCCTTGTGTTGATCCTGGCCTTGTTCGAAAAAAAAAAAAAAAGAAAGAAAGAAAAAAAAGCCGGAGACGATAGTTCCAGTGTGGCGAGCGCGGAGGTGGGAGCAGACGAGAAAGCGCGCGGGGCCACAGACTTGCATGCACCCGACATAACTGAGGACTTCACCGCTCCCAACACCACAGAAGATCCACGTCAGTGATAATGCAGCTCTGTGACCTCCACTCCAGCTTTTGATACAACTCTCGCTTTTGACTCTAATCTGCTGAGAACCGTCGATCGAAACGCTTGCACACCTTTTGCGCCAGCACAGAAAATGTGTTGTTCCAGTGGAAATAAAAATTCTGGACAGAAAAATCAGAGAAAATGCGCGGTGGCCAAGCCACGTGCGGTTTGTCTATTTTTAGTTGCATATTTCAGATAGGGCGGTGCCTTTCCTGATATACTATCCATCAGGAGTGAAATCGCTCGGACCTTTGGCACGTGCGCTGCGTCAAATATTAATTAGCTTGATCTACACTTTCCCCCTCGGGCACCAACGGCAAATACGTGCAGGGATGTCAGAACTTTTCTTCTTCAAGTTCTAATGTATCGTTCTGTAACTTACTCGCCTAATTGATCGTCACTCGTCATGAAAAAAAAAAAGAAAATCACACCCTTCAGTTACACGTAGTCTGTATTTTCGCTTAACGAATATTAGATTTCTCAAGATACTTTCACCACCCAGTAAGTCATTTTACAAAATATTTGGCCTCTCTCCAGTTTCTGTCTACCCTCTCTTTGGCTTGTGTGTATGTGTGTGTGCGCGCGTGCATGCGTGCTTACAGCATTGAGTGTGTTTATTCGCTTTTCACATTTTTCATAAACCTACCACCCAGCTTGATTTCGTTACCACATGTTGCTCTCACCTTAACTGTTTTCGGCTTGCTGATGCCAAGATGGTTCCTCTTGCAGCTGCCGCCACGCCGAATGTTCTCTTTATCGTGGTGGACGATCTGCGGCCGACGCTCGGTTGCTATGGCGATCCAATCGCGGCCACCCCGAATATCGACAGTCTGGCCAGGAAGAGCGTTGTGTTTGATAGAGCGTACGTTCAGGTCGGTCTCGCGATCCCTGATTGTTCTTTGAAGTGGATGTTGTGCTGAGAAGTCAGAACAATGTAGTCAAGCAAGCACACACTCACAAACACACTCAACTTACTGTCTGTTTGACTGTACACCTGCCTGCCTCCCAGGATTTTTTCTTGTCTTAGTTATATAGTTATTGAGATTTATTTTGTCTGCGAAACAAAATTAAAATAACGGCCATTAACTAAATTTAAAGTTTGGGTTATTAACAAATAATCTTGCAACTGTCTACTCAGAATTGTTATATTACACAAGACTACCTCATTCTCTCACCTGAATACAGATAAGGAAACAGTATCAGCAATAGCAGAATATATTTGAAGAAAAACAATGCTACAAGCAGCGCTCGCTTGTTGATCCCACCGGAAGCTGGGGGACAACTCAAAAAAATAATAATAGTGCACTCCCTTTTCTGAAATCCCGTGTAACATTTCCCTGAATCCATTTCTTTCTTTCAAAGATCCCAACGATCTATTTCTTGATACTTCATATCTATATCATGAACCAGAGTGACCTAGAGCTTTTTCCTCCTGTTCCTAGCAAGCTTTGGGAGGGCCGAGTCGTACATCATTCTTGACTGGTCGCCGTCCCGACACCACCAGGGTATATGACAACAACGTCTACTGGCGCCACCACGCAGGCAACTACACCACGCTGCCGCAGCACTTCAAAGAGAACGGCTACCTCACTCAGTCTGTCGGCAGTGTGTTCCAGCAAGGTGTGTGAAGTACCTGTCGGGTATACAATGTTGAAGGAAGTCGTCTGCTGTTATGAACACGAATGTTGTTCCTCGTGTTCGTTGTAACCGTTCTGTGTCGTTCTTTGTCAGATCTTATGTTTTCTGAGTAATCTACGGCTTCATGATGCATACTTTTCATTTTTCTTTCTTTATTAATTTAGTTTTACTTTCTTTCTTCCTCTTTTCTTTCATTGTCAGTCTACTTCCCTGCCTCTCTGTCTCTTTGTAAAATAAAGACAAAACAACAGGAATTTATTACACAAATATTGTATTATTAACTAATTGACAACTACGCAGTCACGCTTCATTGTCTTCGTCTGCTTGTCCTCCTCGTCCTCTTCCTAATTTCCTTCTCTTTCTGAGGACGCACACATCAACATCTCTTACCGGGACGATCTGTACCCATGTCTCCGTCTCTATCTCACGTGATGGACACACCTGTTGCAGGTAAGGCTTCAAACTGGACAGATGACTTCCCGTACAGCTGGAGTGCACCCCCTTACCACCCGCCCTCTGAGGTGTACACCCGGGCTAAGGTGAGACCAGGTGTTGTAAAGCCCTTGTCACTCCACATAACCTCAGAGGCTTTGAAGAGAACACGGTGCGTTAGACTGTAAATGAGATTAGGCGGTGACCCGGCAGAAAGAAGACTTTTTTTAATAATAAAAAAAAAAGTCCCGGCCAACACGTATGGAAATAATTATTTCAGAAATGCGGTCCTGCTAAAGAAGGCAGCTATGAAAGGGTGGGAGGGATAATTAAACGGAAATTGAGACTAGACCAGCGTCTCCTCCCACCTTCGCTGCAGCCTGAGGCCGCTGCTCTACATCATCGCTGCCAACGGTAAATGAAGACACGCTCTTCCATTTGCTTATCTTTGGGGCAGGTTGGAGGGCTGGTTTCTTTTAATCCACCTGTTTCAGCATTTCTTTTAAAGTCGAGCCATAGAAACGATCCTGCGGCTTTAAAGTTAACAAGGCGAGTCACACCGTGAGCCCGGACAAATGAACTGTGTCAGTGTAAAAACTAATGAACGCCAAGGGAACGTACATGTGTGTGTGTGTGTGCGAGCGTGCGTGTATGTGTATGTGTATGTGTATGTGTATGTGTATGTGTGCTTGTGTGTGTTTGTGTGTCTGCGCGTGTGTGCGTCAATTAAGCACTTCCTTTATGTGGCATATGTAAGAACTCGCTGTCTCTGTCAGTCTCTCTCCCTCTTTACTTGCTCTCCATGGCGATGGGGCTGGGCATAAGAATGTTTTTCAGATTGCCTAGAGGTGCCAGCACCAGAATCTCAAGCCAGGAGGTTTTGTTTCCAAATATTTTGATTCTCCCACTGACATATCCTTCCACGCCTATATCCTTCACTATTATTTTTGTTCATTTTTTAAAGCCATTTCCAACGGTAGAAGAATACAATTAATACCTCACTTCCTATTTGGTTCTTTTTTTTCTTGTGGAGGGGAGGGCATCTGTCAGTTTACAAACACATGTACGTGCGCACGTAAGCGAACTCACACATACATGCTCTCACCAGTATCTCTCTCCAATGCGGGTAGATGCGTAACATCGTCCTGACATTCTAATTAATGACTGCAGACAGTAAATTAATCCAAGTCTCAGCCACCTTAGTGTGTGTTTCTCATCTGTTCACTCAGGTGTGCCAGACAGAAGACGGAGTGCTTGGAGTGAACGTCATTTGTCCAGTCAACGTCAGCGAGGTGCCGGGTGGCACCTTACCCGACATTCAGGTCACGGACTTTGCCATCGAGTTCCTGCGCAACAGAAGTGCTCACAGGGAGCAGCCTTTCTTTCTGGGCGTTGGCTTCCAGAAACCAGGCATCCCTTTCATGTATCCACGGGAATATCTGGGTGAGGTTACTGTAATGGTCAGTGGAAGATGAGCTGTGTAATCGTCAAAGCACTAAAGACTGAGCTGAGCTTAAAACTATTTTCAATTTAGTTCATTTAAAAATTCTGTTAGAATTGCTTGGTTTAGAAGATACAAGCCTTTGAACATTGCAATTATAATAACATGGGTTTTTCAAAAAAGTCACGAGTGATGAAGTCGCAAATGTTGGCTCTCTGATCGGGTCCTACCTGAAGCTTCGTGGCGCCGGAAGTTCAAAATTAGTTCAAATCACATGTGCTTTGCTGAAAAAAAAACCTAATTAAAATCCTCATTTTTTTACAAGCTCATAACAGCTGTGTATTCTGAAAATAGTTTTGAGCTTAATTTCCTGTTTCAGTCGGCTCATCCTTTTTCCTGTAACTTTTATCAAAAGATAAACTATGTGTTACTGACAAGTAGAGGTTTTTTAACTTCCCAGAAAAAGTGCATCATCCCTGCGCGTTTTGTTTATTTTTCTTATTGACTTTTCGCCAGTCAAAATGTGAAACATATATGAGCTAATCCTGTCCATTTTTTTGTAACTTTCTCAACGGAGATGCCGTTAGTCCGAAGTGCGAGCAGACTGCGAGTGTGGGACGTGTGAGAAGGGGTGCGCGGGGACTGAAGAGGGTCATGGACCTAGATGAGGGGACTGGAGATAGAGACTGAGATAAGAGAACTGGTGGTAATTGGAGTGATTGCAAGGTCGACCAGAGAAGGGCGATAACTTCAACTACAAAACGCGCGAATGCTCTCGAATGCGTAAACTGAGTCACGCTCACTGCTTTCTTTCCTCTTTCCTTCCCTCTCACCCTCCCCTTCTCTCTCTCCCTCTCTCATTCTATTTTTGTCCATATTTTCTTTTTTCTAGAATCTAATCTTTTTCTAGTTTTACTTTTCTGCTTTTTTTTTGTATTTTTGTTTGTTTTTTTTGATTTTTTTTTTTTTTTTTGGTCTCTGTCAACAAAATTTGTTTCCTTCTCATTTTCTTCTGAATTCATAAATTTATTCTTTTTTCCTCTCCTCTCGTATTCTTTTGTGTCATTCCTCCTGCTTGGTTAATGCCCTTGCTACCACGCATTTTTAACCTATTGACCTCAGTCAACCTGACACTAACTTGCACAAACAATCTTTGAACCCCCGGACTCTGCGGTGCACTAGGCGGTCTCTGTGTGTCTGGCAAGACTCACCGGATCTCTGTCAACAATCATACTCTGCTTTACATGGCGAGCGGTAGCTCAGTTCAAAATATTTATTGCTTTGAAAACAAGCGTCTTCGTTCATATTCCTGACCTCACGAAGTCCCGCCAGTACATTTTGCTCATTTCTGGAACCTGTTGAATTGCACTTTTGTCTCACAATCAGAGCTGTACCCGATGTCAGAGATGCACTTGGCGCCCAATCCTACCTTCCCAGCCTTGCTGCCAATTGTCGCGTGGAACCCTTGGACCGACATCCGGGACTTTGATGACGTCAAGGCCCTCAACGTCTCCTTCCCTTTTGGGGCTCTTCCGCCAGACTTTCAGGTAATCACGCTGCATCAAAAATGTATGAATGGATGAAAAGAAAAAAAAAAACAATAATCAGTCATCAAATAAATAAATGAAAACACAATTAATAACAAAACACACACACACACACACAAAGAAAGAAAGCAGACGTTAGCATGTCAGGATTGGTTTATAATTATGTATGATTGCGTCTTTGTTTTTTTCCTCCTTTTGCTCACTCAACCATTCTCTTTCTTTCTTTCTCTCTTTCTTACACACACACACTCGTTCTCAAATTCGCTGCATCCCACAGGAAGCATTTACTCGGTCGCTGTATATGTATATTTTACTTCATTTTGTTTTTCTAAGGGTGTGGTAAGCTTTCTCCGGCTGTTCGTCATATCCAAGCTTTCGATAACTCTCGTGTGCCGCCAGACGTCTCTGTTCTGTAGGCCACGTTAAAGAATTACGAGAGTGCAAGACTTTTTCTAGGCAGAGTAAATTATTTCCAACAATTTAAATGAATATTTCCCGGACATTGTCGAGATACAGTTTTACAAATGTCCCCCTGTACATCATATCAGGCAATCGTATGTCAGGTATATCCACAGGACAACATGTCTCCTCTCTACCTTGATGACGTACACTCAGGTACATTCGTGACCTTTGATTCCTTTATGTAGAAGAGAGAGAGAGAGAAAGAGACAGAGGGAGAACTCAAAGCTACTTTTCATCGGATGAAGACTAAAATGTCAGGAAAAGTTGATTCGTTAAACATGTATCTCAGTGATTCATGCTACGAAAGACAATAGAGGAAATGTTATCATATCTACCAAATCATTTTGTAAATTCAGAACATAAAACATCTGTTGCCAATGAGAAGATTTAAAAAAAACTTTTGACTTCGAGACCCTTTGTTCTTTTATCGTACAATCGCACGTCACTCCCAAAACATTTTCTCCAAATTTTAATATTTGTTGTTACATTAGATGTTTTATTTTCACTTGTCATTTTTTTACTTCTAGTGTTGCGTTCAGGAGCTTCTCAAAGAGCGTTTATGGCTGAAGAATGATATCTAGACCAATGTCTGCTTCTTTTTATGACATTAATTTGTTACCAAGAGGATCACGTGGCAGTCAGAGGTGGACTTAGGTTCATTCTTCATGCCAAACATCCGTTAAATAGCAAATCCACTCCCTCTGAATGGTGCAGACGTTTACAGCTGCCATTGTGAAAAAAACATTTTTCGCCACACTTTTGCCCTGAACTTTCCCATCCTCGTGTTTCTGTGCTGTGTAAGTTGTGGGGCCCTTCGTGATGGCGATCCGAGGCGATAGCAGCGAAGACAATGGCGGTTGTTGTTGGCACTGCGACACAGGTCGCTGTTTAGAAGAAGAAACCTTCTTTACAGTTCTCCTAGATATCGGAATTTCAGAATCCCTTGCCAATTTTTGCTTGTATTTTTTATTTATTCATTTTTGTTTTGTAAAGACCCTTAACCATCTTGGAACTCCTATCCCATTTTCTTAAAGAGCTTTTCTTTATGGTCCCTTACCCTTCCAACACCCCTCGACTAAAAAGAGAAAAAAATGTTAAAATCCGGATATTAATATTTTAAAAAATTAAATCTGGATGGATTAATTAGTAATTTGGAGAAAGTTTCAATACAATAAATGTTTTTTGCATCCTTGCCAAGACTTGAACTCCTTAATCAACCCGCTGTCGCTCTCACAGACGCAGGAATTCCCGTTTCGCCTCCAGCGTCCCTACTTCAGATCTTTGTGCACAGGGTTGCTAATTGTTGGTGGTGAAGAGTTCACGGGAACCACATGTTCCCCCGCCCCGGGCACACGAAGGCGGATTCTCGACACAACTTTGTCGTTTATCGCGGCGATCCTTTTAGCAGCATTTCTGGTTTCAATTCTCGCGATCTTGTATGGAAGCCGTGACCTATTTTTTTTTCTCTTTTTTTTTTTTTTTTTTTTTTTTG